>LOJH01048696.1:539-12987 GCA_001685095.1 Ellobius talpinus
CCATTATTCTGATCTATGTTAGCCATGTGGCTCAGTACCTTTTGCAGTGGGGTAAATCACATCCTGCTGCTTCGGTGGTCTGGGCAAGAGTGGGAGGAATGAACTTCCTCCTTCCCTGAATTTTCCTGTTCTCATTGCATCATTTCTACTTCCTGCCTGGTTTTCCTACCTATACTTCCTGCCTGGCCAATCAGCGTTTATTTAAAACATGATTGACAGATTACAGACAATTCTCCAGCACCATTCATCCTCCCTAAAGGTAGTCTTAGATGAATAAAATTTTGTGGTTGAAAAGGAAGCAGCTATGAAAAGTTAAAATCCCCAGTGTTAAGCTTTCCAAGTCCTCCAAGATCATGATAAATAGACTCTAGTGGTATTGATGTCTTTGCCTTCAGCATGAGATGTTTATTGCATATTTTCTTCCTGTTCTTTAATACATTAACTGATGACAAGCAGCAGCCATAGTGATATTTGGGATCCCCACACTGGATAAATTCATTTCTTTCTGAGACACACATTTTGTGTGTATTTTCGATGTAATGAAAGCTTTTATTATTGCTGCAGTGTCTGGTGGACCGTATTGTTTTAACAAATCCCATTGACTTCCTTTAGAAGGGTGAAAAATTAGAGAAGCAAGAGTTGGTAGCCCTGCTCTTCTCAAAGCTTCTGAGGTACCTTATTTAAGATGATTTCTCATGTCCAGAATCCTAAATAATGGAACAAGTAGCTTCATTACTTGAATAGGGCTGTTGGCAGATACCACCTTGCTGCCCACCATGACCCACCTAGTTCAAAAGTCTTTTGACCTGTGTGCTTCTATTCTATTAAGAACCTGTTACTTTAATTTAAGAGATGAGCAGATTCTTAGGATACCTTTTCAAGCAAGGTATGACTTTTAAAGTAAGCAAGCAATGTGAAGTAATTTTCCTCACCATTTTCTATAAATTCAAGCCATATCTTTCAGGACTTTAGATACTCTAGAGAGTAAATGCCTTCATTAGCCAAGTTGAACCAAGTGGAAAAAAACTCCAAAGCTGGCATTTGACTCTAAATGCATACTCAACTTATTTATTAGTTTTATCCAAGATGCCCATCACTTGGGCACCTGGGACATAACTGGTCCAAGGCAATTAAGCCAAATGTCAGCAGTTCCTTTCTGAACAAGCCATTCCACTAATCAATTACAAACAAATGCAATAGTTGAATTTAGGTATCTGTCCTTAAGAAACATAGGATCATTGATGGGGAGCTGCTTTGCTCTACTCGCCACCAAGAGGCAAAAGCATTGTGACTGTCAAGCCATTGCACATCAATTTAAAAGTTAATAAAAATAAAATTCCCAAATCCTCAAATAGTTCATTTATCAAAACCAAAACAAACAAAAACCTAAATCAAATACTTATTAGGTGGGTACCATAGCTGTCCAGCCTGTGCCAAGCAAAAAGAGCAAAGAAAACCTGATTTAAAGGAATTTACCAAATCTCCATATAACATTTACACTTGGAACAAAATATTTGTCTCATTTATCATCTGTAAATAGAGAATGTGTGATGCACTGAGTGCTACAGTTCCTTTGCTTTCTATTGGTTTAGCTCTTCTTAGTCCAAAGGGTTAGGAGTTGCCCAGGGTATGCCAGCAACACCTGTGTGTCAGTCTCCGGCAGTTCCTAAATTCAGAACAGAAATACAGCACTGGAATTACCCTCACACACTGATAGAATCCATTTTGCTATTTATTTCTGAACACTTAGGAAAGAAACATATAATAGGCTGCTACTCTTGATGAACAAAAGGCTACTGGCTGTAATCAGCCAATTTAGCTATAAAAGAAACAGCAGACAAATTGAAGTGGCTGTTGAAGAAGCATGGGCAAACTCTGGTTTTGTTCAAGAAAGAGAGCAGAATTAAAAATGGTCCCCTTCAGCAGTGCAAGGGCCCCACAGCAATTACCCACTATATGGGCAGCACCCTGATTGACTGGACCTTTTGTGCCTAATGGGCACTTCAGTCAAAAACAAAGGCTAGTGTGCTATAGAGTTCCAGAAGTTTTAATTTCCTCATTGCTCATTAAAACATAGTTGGTGTTTGCCACAGTTTAGCCTTGTTTAACATAAATTGTTGCTCTTTAAATTCATTGTCTAGCATGGCACAATGGAGATACCATTAGGAGTTGCAATCACAGGGCTCCCACCCTTTCCCCCTTCAAAGCATAAAAACAACTTGTATTCAAATTTTTTTTACGATTTTCTGAATTGTTTCACATGGAATATTTGCAAAGCACACAATTATATGGAAAGCTATATAGAAATAAATATAATTACTTTACATGAACTCTTCGTCTTTTCACTAATGAATGCAGCTGATAAATAGATCTCCAGTGCCAATGAGAACAAGTATTTTAATCTACATGTTCATTGTCCTTAAAGCTGTGTTCTTAAATAAATATGCCGATGGTCATGGTGGGCTGAGAGGACACTCAGAGATGGGCAAACAAGTACTGACCTGTTCAGGTACCATTCTGCACTAACTTCATCCTCCTACTACAGATATCTTCTTCATTGGAAGAATTTGTTAGCTATGCATCTCTCCTACTACATTTTTCTCTATTTCTTCTTAATGTCATAGATTCAGGTATGTGACTCAATTCAAGACGATGAGATGTGTCTGGGATAATCTGGGAAATGATTGCTATAGATACAAGTAAAAGATACTCCTCCCATACAATGCTAGTCTCTAGGAGAAGACAAGAACTACAAGAGCCAAGTTCAGGCTCGACCTATCTAACTGACAGTCTTCAATGGCAGAGTTGTGGTTAAGCCTGGCCCTGCCTCCTTTCAGGCCTCTGGCTGTGCGTTAAGCAATCACTTGCTACCTAAAGCTTTGGATCTGATACAGGACGGCACATTGCGTCATGCCACTCAAGTCTTTACTGATGGCTCCAGAACAAGAAACAACACCCTACAGAAGGGTCAAGAGAGAGGGATGCCACTAAATAACTGGAGGTAAATTAAGAGATGGATATAAGCGTCACTGGGTTTGTGCATCTGGCCTGGTTAAACTCTCCTGCAGCAGGAACACTACTGTGATAGGATCTCCAGTCTTTCCTGCTCTGTGGTGCAAACCAGCGTATTAGCACTTTCTCAGATAAGCAGCTTGAGAGTAACTATGCTCCGAGTTAGCATTCAAAAGAAAAATAGCCAATTTCCTTCTTGTGTTTCCAACTTCCTTTGTTAAAGAGGAGCATGAATTTCCTTCATTGAAATATGATCTACTTTAATTAAAGCCACTGGCATCAAGTAAATTAGAGTATTATTGCATTTTCCATGCATTTTACACAGCTTGCATTTTACCAAAAGGAACCCAGTTTCAAAGTGTGTGTGCTGATACCTGCAATCAGGGCCTTATTAGACTAAACAAATTGTGCTTTCAAGCAAGTGAAGGAAGCATAAATACAAGGCAGATTCATAAAGTGTCTAATTCCTGCTGTTGCAAAAGGCAGAGTGTGCAAAGAACTATGAGATAGGAAACTGCTCTGTGTACTTAATGCAAAGTCTAGACTTCCTATATTTCTATAATGAGTCACTCTGGAAGGCTTCAGTTTTCATAGAGTTTATCTGGAATGGAGTGATACATATCTGTAAGAGAGTGGATATTTTAACAAAAACTAATGTCGAAGGGCTGTGAAGTGTATACTTGACACAGGTGTTGTGATTAACTCATAACTGTGCTTACCTGCATTAGTCCCACACAAAAGTGTCCTGTCAGCAATCAGCCATGGACGTGAGAGGCACTCATGGGGGCTTTTACTGTTGAACTCTTGATTGTTGAAAGATTCTGGGGGAGAGGAATCATAAATCTACAGCTGTATTGCCAGTGCTGAGCCCTCCAGGCTCTAGGAGATCACTTCAAACCCATGTTTACAAAGACGGCCCAGGTTAAACCCACGAATCACAAAACAAAATAAATAGTCATGAACATGAGATAGAGATATTTGGGGAGAAGAGAGGTGCACAGGGGTGGTAGGGAGATGGGAGAGGGCCAGGTGAAAAGTGATCTGTACGCATTGTACACATAATGTGAAATTATCTACTACAAAATTTAATTAATACACATAAATGCATGAAAATGTGTAAAAAGTTAAAATGCTAATTTTGAGGTAAATTTATGAATTTGGAGTTCAGTTTGCATAAGAATATTAATTTCAAAATAGTTATTTAAGAAACACTGAAAACACACCATTCTTTATGGGATAGAAAACGAAACTGTTATTAGTTAATTTAATAGTTTGGGCTCATAGATTGGACCTGGATTCTGTCACAGAAATTTGTCTAGACAGCACCGTATATTAGTTACTTTTCTCATTGGATGAAGCAACTAAAGGAAGGAAGATTTAGTCTGGATCTGAGTTTAAGAGGAGATACAAGCCCATCACTGTGGGAAGGATGACAGCAGGATCATGAAGCAGCTGGTCACACTGCATCCATAATCAGGAAGCAGAAAAATAAGATGCTGGTGCTCAATTCATTTCCTGTTTGGAGTCAATATGAGACATCAGCCAACAGGATGGTGATCTCCATATTTAGGGTGTTTTTCTTTTCCACTTTAGGTAAAGCTTTCTGGAAACTCCCTAATATAAATACCCAGAAGTGTACATCCTAGGTGATTCAAAATTCTGTCAAGTTTCCAAGCAAGATTAAGCATCACATATATTATTTCCAAGATCAAGACAGATTAAAAATAACAGCTACCTCATAGGAGAATTGCCATTTTTAAAGATTTATTTTACTTTAAAAATTATGTTTATATGTGTGTGGGTACACATGTCAGTGCAGATTCCCACATTCTGGAGAAAGCATCATAAACCCTGGATTTGGTGGTTGTAAAGACCTGTTTGGGTGCTTGGAACCAAACTTGGGTCCTCTGCAAAAACAGCATACACTTTTAAGTGCTGAGATACCACTTCAGCCACAAGATAGTTCTATTAATACACATATAGATACTCACATATAAAGGTAACTGTGATCATAGGACCAGTTGTCAGGGTCAGAGGTAAGATTAGAGTCAGGTTCTGATGTAACACATGATTTATGCAATGGTGATCAGGAGTATCATTTGAAGTGTTGGCCTTCTACTTAGTTAATGGGACAGTGAGACTGAATGGAGGTTACTACCAGAAAAAAGACTTGCCTATTTAGCTTCCTCTGTGACTCTTTAGTCTAACCTGTTTTCAATGAACCATATAGTACTCTTACCTCTAGTCAGCTGAGACTTCACAGGGGTTTGGGCCCTGAAGCTTCCCGAAAATTGGCAAAAATTCACCCTCATCAAAGGTCTATGCCAGCTCAGACAGAATTGCACATTTCAGTACACACACATACACATACACACCATATATACTGGCTTAAATACATAACTAAGAAAACAGTGAGTGGACCAATGGGATCATCCACATAATATTTATATTAAATAATAGGAAATGATTAAATTAGGGCCAATAGAGGGATTTTGTGTAACTCTCTTATGAGAGTAAAGGAAAAGAATCCATGTGCTATATACATTGATTTTTTAGTTCATTTCATCTCTTGTAAACCAAGTCCTCATGTGTTCACAGATCCAATATAAAAATACTTGGACAACATTTAACTTGTATAGACACGTCAAGATAAGAGATAATCGGTTTGTGCACAACTCAAAAGCTGACATCTCTAGAGAGGGAATTCACTCTTGAATCTAAGAAATATCATTAAAGAGTCATTGACTCTGATAAACTTTAATGGATATTTTCAATTTTCTCTCTCTTGATCCCCAGAAGTGCCAAGAGTATCAGTAGATCTTAGGCCTTCCGTTAATCGATTATATGAACACACACTTCCCTCAGTCGTCCTTCTCTGGGACTGGATTAGTCATTTACTAGTGCACTAGCTACTTTTCTATTACTGTGGTAAAATGCCATGACAGACACAAACACAACTTAAAGAAGAGCTGACTTGGGCTTACAGCTTCCAAAGGATAAGCATCCATGATGACAGAGTGGAGGTACAGCAGCTGGGGCAGGAAGCTGAGAACTGACATGTTTTACTATAAATGGTGGGAGTCTTAATACTCTCATAGCCTACCCCCAGTGATACATTTCCTCCAGCAAGGCCACACCTTAATCCATCCAAGCAATGTAATAGCAGACAAAGTTCTCATATGCTAGAGACTATAGGGGATATTCTAACCAACACATTAGTAACTTGCACATTTTTATCTGTAGAGTTGTCTCTTCTGAACTTCAAGATACCATCAAAACGTAATTAAAAAGACCCACCCTGTCCACACTTGAATGCAGACCCTCTTTTGAGCTTATTCTTCTGGTAGTTATATACTCAATAATTCTGGTAGAAGTCTGGCTGGCATCTTAAAATATCTAAGCACATTGTCTCCCACTATGATTTTTTTCTAGTGTCCTACCTTATCCCAAGTTCCCACAAAGTCTAGACTAATTCAGGATTCAATGGCTTCATCTTTATTGGTCAATGCTAACAAAAACACATACACAAAGTCATACATTGGCAACTCCTCCACTCCATCTTTCTATATTCTAAAATTTCAGTCTGTCCTTCTCACCTTCACTATTTAGGAGCTTTAATTTATTAATGAATAACTACTGTCCCACGCCCAAACTGTAACACATATGAACAAGCATGGCCAGAACAAAGTCCATGTATTTATCTATTTATTTGTAGATTTTCATAAAGAATTTTATTTAATATGTATGATTTGCCAATGTATGTATTTTATTCCCACAGAAGCCAGAAGAAGATTCCAGATGCCCTGGAATTGGGGTTCAGGATGGCTGTATGCCACTACATGTGTTTCAAAGTCTCATAACATTTGAGAAGTAGAGGGAACATCCAAACCCCAACTTCTGGGTTCCAAATTTTTTTATTGTTTTTTTAAAGGTATGAAATTTCCTCACTTTGTTTTTCTAGTCCAACAATCTAGAATCTTTCCCATTGCCAAAACCATGCCCATTCCTTGGACAGCTCTCTGCACAAACTGTTCTTGCTCTTGGAACATCTTTATTCCCAGAATGACACACATCCCTAAAAATTATCTGTCCTTCATCCATCCCAAACTTCTGATGTATGTTGTGCTATTCGGGTGGATATAGACATTCCTATCTCTCCTTCACTCTTTTTCTTCCTTTTACCCTCTACCACACTCCTTAAAATTGTCAACTTGCCTTTACCAGTTCAATTAATTTTGGTAGTTTTTGTTATAGCCTTTAAAGACTGACGACAGTACAGTCCTAAAAATCTTTTAAATCCTTAGTTCCTAAACAACTCAAACTTCAGAATGTGAAGTGCATTGCCTGCCTCTATTTCTTCAACTGACAGGCAAATAATGTGTTATGTTATAGTTATATTTTCCCTCTCATCTAATTGTTCTAAAAGTATATCATATCTGTTAAAAATAGTCTTTGCCAGTATAGCAAAGTCCATCTTGAAAATGCAGGTACTCATTTGATGAGTAAGCATGCTAATGAATGAATGAGCCTTGGGTTAATAAGGGCTAGTTACTCAGCAAGGGAAAGCCTTAATGGAAATGGGAACCCAATGGAAACAGGCAGCATGGAGAGTGTAAAGCCTGAGCAAAGTCTGAGTTCATTTTAAATTTTATGTTCCACTGACTTCCAAATGCCCATGGTGACCTTGAATGTTGGTATCATTGACTTCGTTGTTAATGACCTTCATGGTTGCTGGCTCACGTGAGAGAAACAGATAATTTCCCAAGAAGTAAACACAACATTCAATCAGCCACCTCATGAGATGAGATTTAATCCCGGTAGCCACACTAGTTGTCATAGAAACCAGGCAGTGCATGCTTTTAATCCCAGTGGTGCACACCTTTAATCCTAGAGAGAATCAAAAAACTGGAGGAGACAGTTCTCAGATGCAATCTCATATGGGATTCCTGGAGGCAGAATTGCCATTTTTGAATTGAGGTCGAGGTAAGAGCTAGTGGATACTTTGCTTTTGGGGGTGTTCAGATTGAATCCCAATTACTCTCACTGACTTTTTATTTGTCATGCTTCAATTTCATTACACATTTCCTTGTCCAGGTACTTTTTAATGAGATGATGTAGATCTTCTGCAGTGCCGGAGCAAAAAGCAAGGCCTCTAGCATGCTAGCTAAGTGCTCTACTACAGTACTACATGCACAGGCATATCCCAACAGTTTGGATAGGAAGTATGGAGCAAAAACTAAGTTGTAGATGAAATTTTCTTCATAAATTTTGTCAAGACAAATTCACAACAGAACAGCATTTAACTGTGTCCCCAAATTGCAGTCCCACATTGACAAGGTAGTCAGAAAATGCCAGACCTCTGGGAAAGTATGACTATGGAAGAGGACCCAACACCGTTTTGCCCTCACAGGACTCCTGGACATCTGGCTGAATGCACTCTTTCTTCTTTTGAGGTCCTCTGACCAGATGCTGTCCTGACAATATCTGTAGTCACATTGCCTTTTCTGTCTCTCTTCCAAATGTGGGAAGGTTTTTTTTGTTATCAAATAATACTTGAATAGAGGTTATGGGAAGGGGACAGTGACAGGAACAGAATACCTGGTGAAAAGTGCTCTTGGTAAAAAGCCTACATCAAATCAAGAAAATAAAATTCACTAAGACAACCATATTTAATATTGCATCTCCATGTCCTAAAATGCTTATTCATATTATAAAAAGCTGTGTCTCATTGGCTAGAGAAATGGCTCAAAGGTTAAGAGTACTGACTGCTCTTCTAGAGGGTCTGTGTTCCAGTATCAGCACCCACATGGTGGCTCACAACCATCCATTACTCTAGTTCTAAGAGATGTGATGTATTTTGATCTCTGTGAACACTACATGCATGTGGTACACAGGCATAAGTACATGCAAAACATTCATACACACAAAATAATTACAAGTAAATATATATTTTTAAAAAGTATCAGAAACTGCTTTTCTATACTTGCATAAAACTCCAGTTTGAGGGTTGAGTATATAGTTTTTACATTTGCAGTATACTTGTCTAGTAAGTATGAAGCTTTGGATTCTACCTCTAGTACCACCTAAAATTGGTATGGTGGTATATCCTTGTAATTCCAGTTTTCTAAAGGTAAAGAGTCAAGAGAATCAGAAATTTAAGCTCATCTTTGGTTACAGTAAATTTGAGACCAGCCAGGTATATGTGAGACCCTGTCTCAAGAGACAACACAAGACCTTTGAATCTTATATCCTAAAATTACCACCGTGTTTGCACTTAGGAATGGAACATCCAAACTGCGCAGAGAGGGTATATCTGGAATGTGCTTAGGCAATACAGGCTACCAGCTATTTTCCATCTTCGCTGAGAGTCTAGGAGGGAGGAAGAGACAGATATACTCAAGGGATAGGAAAACAATTTAGGTTATTTAGAGAGGAGTCTTGGTGTTCAAATTATTGAGATCTTGGATCCTCTCCCAGTGCCTATCATAAAATGCCTACTCACAGAAATCTGATGGGTAAATAGTAAAACACTGATAAACACTGGAAGAGTTTGCACTGAAAATATATCCATTAAGTACGTTTGACTGAATAGATGGTCCTAACAAACTATTTCAAGCTGCATTTCTTTAGCTCTACACAATGAAAATTATCAATATTTCAGAATTCCATGGATGCTTTTGCCATATTTTATTCTACCACCCAAGTTCTAATAGCATAAGATGTTGCTCCTTGAACAATTTAAAAAGCCATCCCTGTCCCTCAGAATATGTTAGTGAAACATTGGGGTTAATCTATATTTTCCATAAAGGGCAGAATAGTAAATATTTTTGGCTAGCATGCCAGATGGCTTCTGTCATAACCACTCAACTCTGACATTATAGTACAAAATCAGCCAAACAATAAGTAAACAGATGATTGTGGCAGTGTTCCAATAAAACTTTATTTACCAAAACAGGCAGTGGGCCAAATTTGGCTTCAGAGCTGCATTCTGTGGCCTCCTGATCCAGAAGGATGACTCTCAGCCTTTGGACTATACACACCCAGGGGCTCTGCAGTTTACAGAAAGGCATATTTAAAAACACAAGGCCTAAGGAAAATGAAAGTGATTCTTGTGTTCTCACCAATCTGTTTCCAAAGAAAGTGGATACTGTTATTATGAACACATTTAAAAGTGGCTTTGTTTTCCAGTGACTTTCAGTTATCAGGGGTTCAGCAAGCAGTGATCCTCATGAGAGGTTCAACTAGGCATCTACCAGTTCCAGATAACACTGTCAAAAGGTAGTCTCTTATCTATGCATTGTTCACATGCAATTCATGGGCTTCCTTGTCCTGTTTGTTTTCAGTAGTAGAGACTGAGCCCAGGAGTTTGTACATACTTCTTAAGAGCCCTACGAGTAAAGTATTTCCTTCTCACATTCCAATATCTTTTCTATTTTATTTTATTTCCAGTTTAAGACAGAATATCACTAAATTGCCTTCACTACTTTCAACTCATTCTGGAACCATGCCCGACTTTAACTTGTGGCCTTGATGCACCATCCTCCTGAATAGGCCCACACCATCAGATCACCTCACTTCCTGAATCTTTAAAGCTGCTTCTCTCTGGGCTTAAATTATCTTTCCTTTTGAATGAAATATGCTATATTCCTCAGCCCAGGGATCTTCTTCAGGGAGATCTATTACCTGTGCTAAATTCGCCCCAATACCAAGGCTTGGCAGTTGTATAATGAAGATCCTGATAAATGGTATCTGGCTGATCCTTGCACTGGGTGGACTTTACAAGACTCCCATGTTAGATTCTGTTCCAGTTACCAGCACAGCGGGATCCTGATTAACTCCCTGATGGGGGAGGCACTGAGCTAGAAAGTCTCAAACAATAGGTGATCCAAACATAATTCATATTTGGCTCAGTAAATGACCTTATTTTGTATCAGGTTTACCTTCATAATTAAGTTTTCCTGCGACTAATATAATTTGTTGGCATGCACCATTTGACAACAGAATGAAATATGTGGAAAGCCCTGGAAGGGGGTAGAGAGTAGTGAGGGAAGCTAAAAAATTTCTGTGCATAGGAACACGCTTAGTTAGAGAAACTTACCTCCCTGGTACATTAAAGCTTGAAGTAGCAATGGCCTTTAAAGTGTATCCAGTTTAAATGAGACAACAACAATGGGTAAGATGGCTTCTAGAGATCACTCAGCTACTATATATAAAATGATGGAGATGGTGACAACATTGGCAACGTGTGAGAATTCTCCTGATCAGCATAGTGAGACCACACTGTCCATCAAGTGGATCACCAACATGCTGCTATAAAATGGCTAAACGGTCTACTTTTCCGTGCTCTCTGTTGTAACTTCTCAAGTTTGCCATTGGGTAAGTGCAGCTGTAAGATACCAAAACTTTATTATGGGCACCGAATTTTGAATTCAGTATAAATTTATCTTGTATGTATATAGTCTTCTTCTATTAAATTTGAGTTATTAAAATTACAAAACCAGCAGTTTTAGTTCACTTCTCTGATGCTGTGATCAAATACCGTAGCAAAAGCAACTTCAAGAGGGAAGCCTTGGTATATTTGGACTTCTGATTCCAGGGAGCTAAGTGTCCATTATGGTGGGTAAGCTTGTAAACAAGGGACAGGCATAGTGCAGGGGCAGTAACCTGGGAGATCACGTTTTTAAACGCAAGTGAGAAGCAGAGAGAGTAAACTAGAAGTAGGGCGACACTACATGGCCAGACCCCCATGACGTAATTCCTTCAGTAAGACTGCGCTGTTTAAACCTCCCCCAAGAGTGCCACCAAGTGCAATTCACCCATTCAAGTATGAGAGACAGCAGAGGACATTTTCATTCAAACCATCAAACTTAGCAGAACACTCTAAAAACAAATGGCTGGCCAGATACAGTCTTGTAAACCCTCTGTTTGCTAAGTCCTGATCTATCTATCAGCTCACTCTATCTTAATTGCTTCTGCATCATATGTGAGCTACATTTATTCCTCACATTTTACCCCACCATTAAGTTATAAGTTCTCTTTCCCGTAGCCATGATTTGAGCATCCCTGGGATGACACAGCTCTACATAGTCACTGAATGGTGGGGCTTATTGTTAGATGTAAGTCATTGGGAGAGTCCCTATCACCTTACATCTTCACAGAACGGGAAACTGATGGCAGAAAGGCAATGTGAACAGGCTATCCAGCCCCAAGATTGGCCTCTAGTCACCCACTCCCCCACCCCAGCAAGGTTGAACCTTCCAAACAGCACCACCAGTTGTGGACCAAATGTTCACACATGTGAGATCATGAGGGACATTCCACATTCAAACCATAGCATACTCCAAGAATCAAATCAGTAAGCACATTTCCCAGCCCAACTTTATGTTTTTTATTTCAGACACTTTTTTATTGTTATTAAAAAATTTTCCACCCCCTC
>LOJH01048698.1:0-12987 GCA_001685095.1 Ellobius talpinus
GGGACGAAAAGCAGGCCTCTGCTCCCCATATCACTACAGATTGGTGCTCCAACGTGATGGACCCTGTGGATTGCTTCTGTCCCGATATGGTATGATAGACCACGCCCCCCATTCACTACACATAAGCCTTGGGAAATGAAGAGAATATCTGTTCAATAAATGTACATGCTAACATATTTATTCAAGGTCACTGATAACTGAAACATTGTTTTAAAAACAAGCATTGCTTTTGAAGAACTGTTTCTTATTATGTAACTTCAACATTGGCTGTCTTCTTTCAAGAAAATCAGTATGTACACAGAAAATCCAATTTACCTATTTATGTTCATTTTGTTGACATCATAAGTTTTCAGGAAAATATCAGTTTGTCCATTACTCATCCTTAAGTTAATAGAACTCATATTCCTAATACTTATAGACAGAGCTACTACAATCATAATTACAAAAAATGATTCTATTTATTCAGTGAAGTAAAAAGAACAAAAATTTATATAAAACTAATATAACACTAACACACACACAGAGGTGGTGGATAGAAAGAGTCCTCCCTCTTTTGAATCAAAAATGCACTGCTTCACCCTTTCATATAAAAAAGTATAATTTGAAAATTTTTAA
The DNA here is from genome assembly GCA_001685095.1 of Ellobius talpinus. Taxonomy (NCBI): domain Eukaryota; kingdom Metazoa; phylum Chordata; class Mammalia; order Rodentia; family Cricetidae; genus Ellobius; species Ellobius talpinus. The sequence goes on from LOJH01048698.1 coordinate 616, forward strand.
ATATAACTGTTGAATTTTTGTTGCTATATTTTTATCCAAATACTCTTTCCTCACGCTATATTCACTCTTCCCTTTCCAAAACTAATATAGAAAATGGAAAAATATTTCTTCTATGCTGTCTCATTTTGCTTCATTTTTATTGAGTAGTAATTGTGGAAAATAGTCTCCAACTTCTTTAGTCTCTTCAATGTAGATGCACACCAGTAACCCTATAGGGTGTTTCCAGACCCTTTACCTTTAGCCTGAAGTATGGTTGATATACTCAGTGAGACTTGATTAGAGAAAACTGATTTTTCTTTTCCCAGTATGTATAAATTGCAAATAGCTTCTTTATTGGGGTGGGACTATGTATCCACTCTCCCTTACTAGTGATGGGCTTTTTGTCTAATTTAAACTTGTGTAGATCTTGTGCATGCTGGGCACCTCCATAATACAATAAAGAAAATAAAAGGAGAAATATAAAGAAAAGATAGATAATGGAAGGTCTTTGTATTTCCAGTGAGATACTGTAGGTAATGTTATCCTCTGACTAGAATTATTATTCACTAATCATTGGCAATCCCTGAAAAAGAATGAGAAAATCGAAGTTGTGTGAAATGAAATATTGAGTAGTTGAATATGGACTGATGTTTAGCTATGAGTTTTGAGGAAAAATATGTGTTCAAAGTCACACCTAGCATTCTGGAGTGAACAACTGATTGGTTTTTCATTCACTCATTGTGACATTCACTGAGATGAGATTTAGAGGAGAGAGACAAACAGGTTAGGGAACAGGGGAAGTAAAATCTATTAGGTAGATTGGGAACTATTATTAAGTTTTACGTACCCAAGATGTCCAGTTGATACTGGCACTCAGGAGTATTGTCTGGGCTTCCTGTATTATACATGAGAATCATCAAGATATGAATGACAGCAGTGTAATGGGGATAGCTGATAACACCAAGAAGTGTGTGAAGGATAAGAAAACCAAGTGCCGAGCATAGGCCTATGCAACGTGTACACTCCAAAAGTAAACGAGTTGGCATAGAGGTGGGAAGCAAACCTGGTGAATGTAGTATCTTTGAAAGAATAGATTTTACAAAAAAAGGGGTTTAAAGGAGAGAATATTCAGATTATGTGTCTTGCAGAGTTGAATTACAGCAATGGCTGAAAAGTACTTAGTAACATTGTTGAGAAGTTTGTATGAAATGGAGAGTTGGAGAATGATCACTCAATTAAATCTGTGCGTGGTGAGGAGGTTGGAAGTGTGGGGTTGAAAAGGGTGCTTTTTGGTCTCTAAATGATGGTAATAAAGAGTCAGGAAGCAGGGACCTTGTCGGGGCAGTGGCAGAGGTGGTGGTGGTGATGAGTAAGAAGAGTTCATCAAAAGAGAAAAAGGATATAGCATAGTATATTCAAATCACAGGAAACTATCTGCTGCTGATTACTGTTGTTGCTGCTGCTGCTACTGCTGTTATTTTTGCTTCCAAAGTATGGGGAAAATGATTGGTGAAGAACACGAAGAAGCTGCATCTTTTTTCATAGCTAAGGCAAAAGGGGTGCCTGCCAGAGGAATTCTGTTTTGTCTACAACAGGCGCCTTTAACTCCTGAGACTCAGTTGGGAGATGGTGGGGGAAGTTCAACTCCTCATTTATCCTGCTGATAATACTGGCAGATTACTTGTGTTGTCTTGCATCCTCTCGTTTTCTGGAATTATATAGTACAGCGTTAGATGTTGTTTACCAGCTGTTGAGCCTACCTAAAGCAGACGTGACGACATCGTAGTCGGAACTACCACTCCCAGAATGCAGTATAAATCCTGGGAAATGCGGCCGGTAGGAAACGTCTCAGATCCCGCCCTCTACTTGCTCCCATTGGAGGAGAGATCAGGTTCCCAGGAGGCCACGCGTCGGCGGGGCCCTTTACACGGAAGCTTGGGGCGACAGGTCCTGTCTTTTCGTTTCCGGCAGTGGGCGACACTGGGAGGACCTGCTCTCCTTGGCCAGGAGGCCGAGTTCCCTCTAGAGGGTACCCGGACAGGTAAATGGAGTGGGACATTTTTGCGGGAGGTGAGGAGACAATTCGGAGAGGGAGCGGAGGGGTGGTGTAAACTAGAAGGTGCTAGGGTGGAGTAAAAGGCAGGTCAAGTGTGACTTGGATTTTTCTGTTGTCTTCAGTTCTAATTGTTGAGCAGGTCCAGTTTGGGCAAAGTATGTTATACACTGCTGAAGAGGTCTCAGGTTAGTGTCAGAACGCGTCATTTAAGTTGTAATTACCGGGTGGAAAATATTAAGTCTCTCTCAATTCGCGTTCTGCAGACTTTTCTATAGCCAAAAAACTCTTTAACCCATGTTCACCGACATCAGTTTCTGCTTCGTGTTTTTCTCCTATTCATGCTTCCTTGTGAGGTCCTAGCCTCCCCCTAACCCCCGTACACTCTTAGCGGTATTGACAATGCACTTTCTCATTTCCAGTAGGCAGTAGATCCCCACTCAAAACTATTGTTTGAGCGTATTACTGTTACTTTTATTGATGGCCAATATTTACCAAATTGATCATGTACCTGACTCGTTGGTTACTATGACTCTGACTCTCACAACCAATGAATTATCAAGTCTTTTTCTTGGGATTTTATTAATTACACTATGACATGTATCACCATTCTCTTTTGAAAATTCTTTTCCTTTGAATAGCTATGGTTTGAAGCAGTGTACATAACATATATTTATTAAAGGGTGAATACATATTAAATACTCCTTTAAGTGCATGGGATGCATGGTAGTAAACAAGACATAGGAGGTGACTACTTGAATGTTTGGGGAACAGGGATAAGTAGGAATAGTAAATCAATATGGTGGTGTGTGTTGATAAATGTAAAACTTTAAAGGTAGTTGGTTTGACAGAATAAAATTCTATCCTGAGAAAGTGAGAGGGATTGAGTTGGACTTCAAATCATTTTCGAGAAACAATAGTTGTGATAGCAACAGGAGTAATCTTTATCTGTAACTTGACTTTTTGTAAACACCCCTTCTTTTTAGTTGTCTAGCTTGATAGTGATCTTTCTTTGCTATCTGTTGCAAGGTTATCCTACAAATTGTAATATACAACAACTTGTGGTTTATCTGCCATTGACTTATTTCTTGCTATGTCTCATATTCAAGAGTTGGTGACTGGATTACTATCAATAAACTGTCTTACCTGAATTACGGAGAGAGTTTGGTAGAAAAAAAATACTCTTCTTGCCTGTTTCTATAGAATATAAAGTTATCTATTAGTTGGAATATTTTAAGTACACCCAGTGTTCACTTTACTGTTCAATAAATATTCTGTGCTAGGGATTGTGCTGAGAATTGGGTAGATAAAGGTAAAACAAACACTTTGACCTCTCTTTTAAGGAGAAATGTTAACAGTATATGAGGAAAATGCTGATACATAGATTTGTAAATAGTCATTCTTTGTCTTCACTGAAGATTAGAACCACATAATTACATAATCTTGTTTTGAACAGTTTAAACAATTGTGGTTATTCTTAGGTTATTCATTCTGTACATCTTATTGTATTTATTTATGTCTGTCTCCCTCTGTATTATGATTCCCTTTATAGTATAGGAGTCCTTTTTTTACCTCCTTTTCATAACTCCATTCTCTACTGCTTTGACTGTCACATCCAGGCTGTCCTTGAACTCACTATATTGCTGAGACTTACCCTGAACTCTTGATAGTCCTGCCTCTACTTCCCAAGTGCTACAATCAGAGGTATGCACAACCACATCCAGTACAACATACTTTTCTATAGTAGATTGCCTCATAGCTATAAGTACAGGTCTCTAAAATCACTGAGGAAAAAGATGAGGTAGTTGGTTTTAGAAGTAGAAGAGGCAATTTGGAAGAATGTCAATTATATGGAAAATGGTGAATAGGATTGATTTGAGAACACAGAGTACTGTTAATTGTGTCTTCCATAAAGCTATGACACCTGTGCATGGTACCTTACTGCATATAGGATTTTGTAAATAAAGATGCCATATTGAAGTATAGTAGACACTTGACTAATATGATTGGTCTCAAAAGGTTAGGAGAAACACAGAAACAATGTTATCTGAAGACAAGAGAGCACTATGTGACTAGATTGGCAAAGATTAAAGTATTGCAACTGCAAGCCAAAGAAGAATGCTAGCAAACTGCCAGAAACTAGAAGAAACTAAAGATTCTTCCCTACAGATTTTTGTAGGGAGCATGGTCCTACCAATGTCTTGATTTTCAACCTCTGGCCTTTTAAGCTTTGAGGTGATAAATTTTTGTCAGTGGTAATCCACCTGGTTTTTGATAATTTTTATGACTGCCACAGAGAACTAATTTAGAATTTTTAGCAAGATCTAAGTAGAATTAGGATAATGGCTATTGGCCTAAGTGATAAATGTCTAAGAGAATTGGGAGAAGCAGCACTGAGGAAAATCTGGTATTTCTATTATTTTGCCTCTCTATGTGACTTATTTGACGCTTTTTCTTTCCGAATGTTACTTTATACAGCATTCCTTGTTTTTTTAGATAGTCATATAGTGCTTATAATTAGTCGAGCTAGGTTTCCTTATTTCAAATACAGTGAGTGTTCTTTCTGCTATGTTGTTTCTGTTATCTCAACACTCATCAATATGTTAACACATTCAATTGCAAAAGAGTTATAATGTGGTTGGGCAAGATTTGACTGTACGTGAAGTATTTTAGTAATATATGACATCATTAAAAAAATTCCTTTTAGTGACATCTGGAAAGAAAATAAGGGTTTTTTGCTATATATGCAATGTTTAACAGTTTAAATTTTAATTTGGAACTACTTTTATTGTGGGAAAAATTTCTGTTTTATACTATTTATTGCACTATGTAGCTTATGTTCATTATTCCCAATTTTACTCTCAAAAGTGTGCTCTTTATTCCAATACATATACACTTTATATAAACTTAAAAGGTGTTTTACATTCCCTTTTCTTTTTAAACTATCTTTAGTTCCTTAAGTCATCCCCTTTATAACATAATCTCCAAATTTCTCACATGTAGTCTCTCCCTCCTGTACAGTCGAGATACCTAGAACTAAATTCAGTGTTCTCTGTAAAGTATAACTAACATGGAATAATAATAGGACTTAAAGAGAGCAAATTACCCCGTTTCCTAATACAATTTAAGATTATTTAAGCATTTTAAACAGTTACCTCATGCCCTTGGTTCATAATTAGTCTTTTTTATGTTGTTGCAAATCTTGTTTTTTTTTTCTTGAAGTTGCAGAGTGACCAAAAGACCAAAACTGCCACTTTCATCTCTCTGTCTGGATACCATATGAATTCTTATCTCTGTATCTCTGTGCTTTCATTTGTTCAACTATTTGTCTCTTTGACTCTAGGAAATAGCTTCCTTCCTTTTGAAATTGAAGTCAATATTTTCTAGTCCTCATTCTTTGCATGAGACAATACATCCAACCACTAAAACTTGTTCCTTTTCATTTTTTCTTTCCCCTTTGACCTCTGGGACACATTTACCCACTTGGTTCTCTTGAGGGTTTTTTTTTTTGTGAGTCTCTACTCTTTTATATTTCCTTTAATTGTTGGTTATGTCTTAGGTTTATCATTGACGCTATTCTTTTTTATCTTTTATGAATTATATTTTAAATGTCAAATTCACATGAACTCTTCTTTGATAAAAGGGCATAGAATCAGTCCCTTAAGGAATTCACCATTTAGTGGTAAGTTAGGGGTTGAAAAAGTCACCGAGAAGAAAGCTAGAGAAGTCAAATACATAGGAAAGTTTCAAGAATGAGAATCAGTTAGCATGTTGGTAGTTCTTGAGAAATGAATTAAGGTGAATATAGAAAAATGAACATTATTTTATAGCATAGAAGGAGGCTGTATGTGATTTTAGGAATCATTATGTTTTGGATTTTTAAGGGCAAAAGCCAGAGTATAGTAAGTTGAGGAGTTAAAAGTATGTAGAGAAGCAAAGATAATATATAACCAAAAGTCTGAGAAATAGAATGATAAATGCAGAGTGGTGATACATGGTCAAGGGAGGCTTTTAGATCAAGGGAGATAAAAGTATGAGATGGTTTGGAAAGTGTAACTTCCTACATATTTGTTCAGAGGAGTCTGGATAGAAGACTGCTAAAGACATAACTCTAGGGAACAAATTTATTTAGGCATTAAGAATGCCTAAATAAATTTGAGATCCTACTAGAAGTTCAGCTTAAAAGATAGATGAATGAATACCTTTTGCTCTGTGTACTGTCCTTCAGTGCTGAGATTCTAATCAGTGCTCAGCAGATTCCCTGATCCCAAGTACTTAATTGTTTTCTTCTTTATGTACTGAAGTATGGCTATGTTAATTATTTTCTTCTAGGTCCATCTAGGCCAGATTGTTTAACTACAGTTTTCAGAATGTAACCTCTGACTTAAAAATTAGATTTTAAGAGATTATGTCAAGTGATTCATTCTGCTACCCAACATGATTTATAGTCTCATTATAGTTTGAGAACCACTGATATACTTGGTGAAAATAGTCGTGTTAAATTATATTACTTTGAAGGGTTAATTTTTTTAATTTTTATTGCTTAAACCATGAAACAGAGAAATCTGGCCTAATGTAGGAAGAAAAATGAGCATATTCATATCCAAATGTCAGGAAAGTTATTTTCAACTCATGCCGTATTGTTTTGGTGATAGTTTGTTTATGAAGGTCCTACCATAAATTATAAAATCATTCTTCTTTTGTGGAAGTTTTGTATTTCATTTGGTTGCTTTTATGAATAATGCTTTTCTATTAGAGGTAATTCTCATATAGTCAAATTATATAATGTACATATTATTGGCTCTATATAGCCATGTGAGTTCTAGAATCACAGTGTCTGGGTTTAAGTCATCTTATCACTGTAGCCTTATAATCTTGAGAAAAATAGTTATGGTGTCAATGCCTCAGTTTCCTTATCTATAATAGCATCATAACTGTATATAATCCCATTGAGTTATGCAAATGAGCTGTGTCCCAGTTCCTATTAAGTTTCATTGATTTTTATACTATAGTGGCTTGTTCAATGCTATCTGTAGATGGATGTAGATAAATGAAAGCTTATGCCTTAGTGCTGTAGGATAATGGTCTTGTACCCTATAAAGATTTGTTACTTGTACTGGTTTAATAAAACGCTGATTGGCCAGTAGCCAGGCAGGAAGTATAGGTGGGGTGRCAAGAATAGGAGAATTCTGGGAAGAGGAAAGGCAGAGAGTCAGCCAGTAGCCAGATGCAGAGGAAACAAGATGAGAATGCCTTACTGAGAAATGTACCAAGCCATGTGGCTGACACAGACAAGATTTATGGGCTAATGTAAGATGTAAGAGTTAATTAATAAGAAAGCCTGAGCTAATAGGCCAAACAGTTTATAATTAATGTAGACCTCTCTGTATTTTTTGGGGACTGAATGGCTGTGGGACTGGGTGGGACAGAAACCTACTGCCAACACCTAAGTAATATTCTAAATCTTTGTCCTTTTTTTACTTTTAATAGATTGAAGTCATGGCCATTCTTTTTGCTGTTGTTGCCAGGGGAGCCACTATCCTTGCCAAACATGCTTGGTGTGGAGGAAACTTCCTGGAGGTGACAGAGCAGATTCTGGCTAAGATACCTTCTGAAAATAATAAACTAACTTACTCACATGGCAAGTGAGTTCTGATCTGCACGTGGTAGAGGGAAGGAAGGAATTTTATTGTAGTAAAAACAGTAGAAAATAAGTTTTTAGGTAGATTATTTGACAAAGCAATAATTTGACTAGCTTAGAAAATTTGTGGTACTAAGCTAGGCATGGTGGTAACTCATGCCTCTAATCCTACTACTTGATCCCACTGTGAGTTCAAGACCAGTCTAAACCACAGAATGAAACCCTACCTCAGAACAGTAAAAAAAAAGTCTGTTTTTGTTATTTATTAACTTATGGTTATTTTATCCTATCATTGAAATTATAAAGAAAGATATGGCAATGTTATATATAAAAATGGCTTTTCTATCAAGTTCTAAGATATGTAAAATGATACAGTTAATATAAAAAGTATTCATTTTCATTCTTTTAGTAAATATTAACACAGTACTTAGGTATTCATAGGTACTTTACCTGTTGAACGTGATACAACAAGAAATTTAGTATTTCCCTTCATAAAGATTATAGCTTAATGATGAAATCTGTAGATTAGTAGAGACTGCAAAATAGTGGCATTTAAGTTATTTATTATAATAGGGCATGTTAAGAGTTTAGGCTTACCGGTAGGCAGTGGAAAGGTACTGAAGGATTTTAAGGTATGACAGGTTTTGCTGTAGAAATATCACTATGGTGTTGCATTAAGGAGGACATAGATGGGAAATCATAGGAATCATGTTAAAAAGTGCATTAACTTTCCTCAATGATGCTTAAAATATTTTATTATTTAATCCTTATTCCCTTAGGTTTTTTTTCCCTTAGGTTTTAATGTCAGGAAATCCTTATTACTTTCTAGAATTAAGCCCCTTTACAGGTTAATTAAAGCTACTGTGAGAAGACACCATGATACAAAATTGACATATATGAAAATCGTCCTGAGATGAGTGGTTCAGAGCCATCACTGTTGAAAAAATACAGAATTCTTTTATTTGGAGGAAGGGATTATATCTTCCACTAATATTATTAGAGCCAGAATTTAGAAACATACCCACGTCTAGCTATAAGGCAGCCTAAGAAATTTAACTACAATGTAAGTTTTAGAAGAAGAAAATATTTTATACATGCTGTGATTTCTAGCCAAATCTTCACCGCTTTTCCCATGTTTGTTAAAGTTTAATCCCTGAGTTATTTTTTTAAACTTATGGCCTGGTTTCAGTCATATAATGTTAGTCATCTCAATAAGGTAACTTTGACTAAATTGAATACTTGCACTAGATCTTCAGCTAGCTAAGCCTAAAACTTCAGAATCATATTTCACTTCTTCACCAAATATTTACCGTTCTTCTACAAGTTTGTCAGCCCATTTCTTCTCTATTTCCATTTTTCTTCAGTGGCCTTGTCTCCCACTACTTTAGTCCTCACTTTTGTGTTCTGTGTACACCTAACAACTTCCTATTCAGTGCTAATTTCTTAGTTTCTTCATGACATTTGTGATAATTCTTTCCTTTTATTGGTGTATGGTCACCATACTTATGTTTGTAAAAATCTGTTCAGGAAGACAAAAGCAGGTTTTAAAACGTTTAAGTATGATAGACAGTAGCATATGTACGACTGGAGCTCAGGTGGTGGGTTACATACTGATTTTTGGTATCATCAAATGTAATAACGCTACCTTCCCCAGGCAAATATATTCTGAATATTTTCGTTGTTCTCAAAGCAGTATGCAATGCAGTTTATAAAATCTTGTGTAATCTATTATGTACCTATTTTTGTACTGTCATCTGTCCAGGCAATTTCACTTTCCCCTGCATATTGTAAACTTTTGTCATGTGCACTGATCTCACCCCCTATATCTGTATCTATTATTTGCTCTTTTTATGTTCACATCCTTACACTGCCTAATCCTTTGCTTACTCTTTGCATTCCTGTCTATTACCAGTTCTTTAGAATTCAGATCCCATATCACTTTTACCCCTTGGTAAATCGCCATTTCCCTACACTACCCTCAACCTCGTTATCGTCTTGTTTGCCATCCTGCTTTGTTAGTCTTTACCTTACAGTCCCTAAAAAAAGCAGGGACTGATGGTTTTACATTCTGTATCCTTATTACCCTGCAGATTAACTTGATTAACGTAGATGCTCAAATGTTATTGTTGAGAATTTGGTAGCAAAGGTGTTTGTATGTGTCATACCAGGAAAAAAGCTAAACAAAAGCAAAAACCCGGTGGCCCACTGGAGATAAATTTTAATTGTGTGTCCCTTCTAAGATACCATCTCTTCTTTAGGCCTTAAGAATCCAATTATGCTTTTGTAGCTAACATTTTAATGGTGAATACATATGTTATTATATTTAGGAAGAGAACTTATTTTCATATTTTATTCATTTTTGTCAGTTTAACTAGAGATAGAAATGTGTTGGGAAGGGGAGGATGAAAATGTGTTGTATTTGTGTTACTATAGGGAAATTGGACAAACTGAACTGGCTTATGTATAGGTAGAACTTAGAAGTGAAATAGATGACGCTTAAAACCACAATACGTTTTTATATCTTTTATTCTACAGTTACTTGTTTCATTACATCTGCCAAGACAGGATTGTGTATCTTTGTATCACTGACGATGTAAGTAACTTGAAGATGTGTTGCGATTTAACTGTGTATACAGTCAGCTATTAATTATCTTTACCTATAATGGGTAAAGGTGATAAAAAAATTGTACCTAGAAATGTTTTCTACACGTTGCATTTGTTATAAAGAGCACCTTATGACAAAGTTTGATACTTAAATATGTATTATTCAGCTCGGTTTTGATGCTTTCTGCTTAATATCTCTAAACATTTATTACTATACAGTATGTTGAAATTGGTATTTGTAATTATGATTGTTGTTTGGTTTTGTTTTAAATCATTTTTTGTATTTTTAATTTTTTTGTTTTCAATATACCCTGACTGTAGTTTCCCCTCTGTCTACTACTCCCAGACCCCCCAACTCCTCCCAGACTCCCACTCCTCCCTGCCTCCACATCTCCTCTCTTTCCCAGATCTACTCCTGCTCCATTTCTCTTTAGAAAAGAGCAGGCCTGCCAGGGCTATCCACTGAACATGGCATAATAAGATACAATAAGACTAGGTACAACCCCTCTTATTAAGGCTGGTAAAGGCAATCCAGTAGAAGGACAGGTCCCAAGAACAGATGAAAGAGTCAGTGTCACCCCCATTCCCACTGTTAGGAAACCCACAAAAACACCAAGCTAACTAACAACCATAATGTGTATGCAGAGAACCTAGTGTGAACCCATACAGACTCTGTGATTGCTGCTTCAGTCTCTATTAGCCCCAATGAGCCCAACTTAGTTAATAGCTGTGGGCCATGTTCACCTGGTATCCTTGACCCCTCTGGCACCTACATATATTTCTATCTCCCCTTCTTTACATAGGGTTCCCCAAGCTCCAAGGGGAGAGACCCAATGAAGATATCCATTTTGGCCTCTCTCTTCCTAAAGATTATTATTGTTATTAAAGCTTATCAAAATGTTGAAATTGAATATTAAATTAATTCCTTCAGTCAATATTAATGAAGTTTTTATGTATTTATACTTTAGAAAAACAGTATCCTAGTACATATGTTATGATCAACTATGTAAATGTGTAGTTCCCATTGATTAGGTTGTTTTGTTTTCTGAGTATGCTACAAGCCCTGAATGTTCAGTAACTTAATGTCATCAAGAAACATTCTCTCATTTTCTTTACTCATTGTCAATTTCTTGCAAGTTCCCTTTATGGTGGCATGTAGCTGCATGGCTATTTATGTATAAAGAAGAGAAACTGTGTTCTTTGATCTCTTATCATAGGAATGTGGAAACTATGCCCCTCTCTTTTCTTTTGATGTTAACTTGTTTTTATGTCATACTGGCCATGTGCTTATTTTTAAGCTGGTCTCTGACAGAGTCATGGAATTAACATGATTTCTATAAATCAATGTTTTTAAACTTTCTTGTCACAGACTCGTGCTTACACTGAGAATGTTGTTAAATGTATGAAGTAGAGTATAAGCCTAAACAAAATCAATTTTACTTAATATAACACTCAATGTATTTTAAAGGATACACTAATGAATATACTTCTTTATAACATCATTGATAACAGCTGGTCATCAGCCTAATAATAATACTTTTGAAATGTTGATGCATGTAGACCATTTCAAAATACCTGTTAATACGATAGCATCTTGATAATTTCTGGAGATGACTAAGCTATAGATACTGTTTAATACCCACTTTGTTTTGTTAACTCGTATTCAAAATAGAAATTTAACCTAAAGAATGATGAAAATAACTCTGTAATATTTCTATTTTTCCTAATACAAGTGCCTCTAGAATTCTGACCATTGATCCCAGTTCAAGAATCCTTGGGGGCTGGAGTGATGACTCAGTGGTTAAGAGTACTGTCTAGTCTTCCAGAAGACCCAGGTTTGATCCCTCACACCGACATGGCAGCTCACAAGCTTCCATAACTATGGCCTCAGGAGATCTATCACCCTCTAGTAGTCTCTGAGGCAATCCACACACATGGTGCATAGGCAAAAACACCCCCAAACATAAAATAATAAAGAATCCTTGGTTGAAGCTAAGTTGGAATGACATCAAATTACATTGATCATCACAATGATATTACCTCTGTGATGTAGGAGGGTCTTCTATCTATCTGTTGCTTTCATTGGTTAATTAAT
>LOJH01048699.1:0-12987 GCA_001685095.1 Ellobius talpinus
CTCCCTTCATTATGGAAATATCTTCATTAAATATGATTCCCAGAGGACAGGTTCCTTGGAGCATATAGCCATGAGGTCAATGCACAAAAAGAAAACTGAAAATAAAACTCTGTATGATAATTTACTAATCTAAAGAAACAAAACCTTCCAATATATTAAGAAATAAATCCAGTTACAAATGCACTAGTAGGGTCTGTGTGAAGAGGCTCTGGTGGAGTAACTGAAAACAGCCCGTTATTTACAAGATACACAAGCAGGAACGGTGCACCTAAACCAGCACTGGCCCTCAGAAGCCAAAAGTGTTCTCTCCGCTGTAGGCCACATACAAGAATCCATCTTCATCCTTTTTCTTCTCGTAAAGCTGCCCCATAGTTAGGCTGGTCTGTGGTACTATCTTGTCCACAAACAGGAAGATCGCCGTCTCAGAAGAAAGCTGAATCCTTTTCCTGATGATCCACAAGAACTGAGCCACGGTGATGTCAGATGGAACCAAGTACCTCCTTTTGTCAATGTCAACAGTCTGAGTGCCTGAGACCTTTTCCACAATCACTGGAATCCGGTCGGGGTCCTTCGCTCTGATCTTCGCGGATTCCACACATCTATGTTCCAGCGAGTAGTCCTCCTTAAACATCCACTTCATGGCGGCGGGAGGCGATGGGGGGGCGGAGCTGCGGACTTCGGAGAAGCAACCACAACAACAACGGAGGCGGCGACTGCAGCGATGACTACTCAGCAGTCCTCAGCCTGCTTTCATATAGAACCCAGGACCACCAGCCCAGGAACAGCACCATCACAAAAGACACAAAAGACTGGGCCCTCCTTCATTGACCACTAAATGATCTCAAGAAGGCATTTCCTCAGTTGAGGCTCCTTCCTCTGATGACTTTAGCTTGTATTGTGCTGACACACATAACCGGCCAGTACAGAAGATATGGGGCCTAAGGACAGCCTTAGGGGCCTAGAAAGAGACAAGAAGGGCAACGGTATTAGATACTGCGTTGCTGTTTCCGGAAGATAGCAATCCTAGTGTTAGATGCTGAAGAGACACAAATGACAAAGACCAGAAGTTTTAACCCAAAAAACTTACTACATCCAAAAGAACATTCTCCAGCAGGGAAGCTTAACAGTGCCCTAGTGGGTGGCCAGGAATACCTTGTCATAGCAGAAGCAAGGACCTCAAGCCAGCTTGACAAAAAAATCAACCAGACACAACTGTTCCTTTTCCACTCCTGCTATAGAAAATTAGCACGCCAGGCAGTGGTGGTACACAACTTAATCCCAGGGCTCGGGAGGCATAGGCAGGCGGATATCTGTGAGTTCGAGGTCAACCTAGTCTACAAGAACTAGTTCCAGGACAGCCAGGACTGTAACATAGAGAAACTCTGTCTTCAGGGGTCGGGGAGGGGAGGGGAGAAAATTATCACAATTTAGCGATTTCAAAAGATCAGATCTGAGCTCTGAAGAGGCCAACAGAAGTTTCGGGAAGCTCCATCCACAATATTTAAAAACAATGGCTAATAGATCTGATAGCTTTCATCTAAGACAGAGCCTCCAGCTGCAACCTAAAGTTTACAGGAAATACAGGGGTCAAAGGAACACAAGAAGTCCTTAAAGGGTGTCATGAGCAAATCCAGACTAGAGAAAGACACACTAATGGCTCACTTCTTCCAAACACAGTCAGAACAGAAAATGAAGGCAAATCACAGTTGGGAACATTAGAAATACATCAACCAACTGCAATGTATTGATTTGGCCTGAATCTTAATTCGAACAAACTTAAAAATGCATAAGGCAATTAGGAAAAGTGAAGCAGTGACTGCATACTTGATGATATTAAAAATGGTTTGATTGCCTTAGGTGTTACAATGAAAGAGCTACAGACTAAGCCACACGGTGTCTGGGATTTGTAATGGAGTCCTCTAGGAGCAAAGCCAGGGTTTGGTGGGGTAGGGGAAGAACTGGATTGACCAAACTGATAGTGTACCAGCCAGGTGATGGAGACTTATTCATTATTCCCCTTCTGCTTCTTTAATGGTTTTCAATTTTCTATGATCAAAAGAAATATCATCAAAAGGTGGGTTAGGAAGTAGGCATACTTTTTCCATTTTCATTTTTGAAAAAAGGTTTCATGTTTCCCAGGCTGGCTGTGAACTTCCTATGTAGCTGAGGATGATCTTGAATTGGATCTTCTGCCTCCACTGCCCCAGGGCTTGGATTACCTGCACCACCCAGGTTATCCTCCCTCTTCCCTTCCCTTTCTGAACAATTTGGTGAAAATATGGAGAAAAGAAGGCTAAAATTATGTGTCATTAAAATAAGTTTTAATTGTCCAACCACATTAAGAAGAAATGCAAATAAATATAGAAAAGGAAGAAAACATGATCAATATATTTTCTTTTTTGAATGTTCTTCATAGCTATAACAATAATTTTGACGTGCTATATAGTGTGAATTCTAATTCGCATTAATAATAAAAACCCAGAGTCAGCTATTAGGGGGTGAAAGCTGAAAGATCAGAGAAGCAGAGCAGCCAGCCACTAGTTCTTACCTCTATGAAATCCTCAGACTGAAGTGGCAAGATCCTGTCTCTACAAATCCTCAGATTGAATTCAGACTTGAACACTGTCTCCTCCTGCCTTATAGTCCTCTCTCCACCCAGTCATATCCCTTCCTGTCTCCACCTCCCTAGTGTTGTGATTAAAGGCTTGTGACTCCTAAGTACTGGGATAAAACGTGTGTGCCACCACTGCCTGGTCTCTATGGTTAACTAGTAGGCAAGCTTCAAACTTTATTTGTTAAATCACAAACAAAATATCACCACAAAGTATCACTTGGCACATTTGTAGCACAGGATGGATGAGCGTTTTTCTAAACACTTTAAAAATATTGCTCAACAAGCAGGTAAGTAAAACATGGCTCACATGTAATCAGATGTTATTCTGCCTCACAGAAGAAGAGATTAGTTACTTGTCCTGTTTGCTGCAACAGAATATCCCATGAGAGTAACTGAAGGAAAGGGTTACTTTAGTTTACTGCTCCAGTAAACTGAGGCACATTATGACAAAGAAGCAGGAAGTGGTTTGGACATTGAGTCTAAACCAGGAAGCAAAGAGCATGGATGCATGTTGGCAGAGACTGCTCGTTTGTTCCTGGCTGCCCAGACTCGAAATAACCATACAGAAATCTGTATCAATTGCAATACTGTTTGGCCAATAGCTTAAGCATATTTCTAGCTAACTCTTATATTTTAAATTAACCCATTTCCATTAATCTGTGTATTGCCACGTGGTTGTTGCTTACTGGCAAGATTCCGGTGTGTCTGTCTCCTGCGGGCAGCTACTTGGCTTCTCACTGGCTCTGCCTACTTTCTCTCCATGTATCTCTTCCATCTCTTCCACCCTGGCTACATTCTGTTAAGCCGCTGGCTGAAAGCAGCCTCTTTATTAACCAATAAAAGCAACACATATACAGAAGGACTTCCCACACCAGATTGACTCTCTCTTTTAAGTCAGTCCAGGACCCTAGCCCATGCGATGAACCATTTCTACTTAGGGGAGTCTTCTATCTCAATAACCTAGTTTAGAAAATCCCTCATAAACGAAAGTGACCAAAGACTTGTGTCCTTGCTAAAATTGACAATCTCAACCAGCAGAGAGGGAACCTTTAAAACCTGAGCATGACACTGAGGACCCTTGAAAACGCTATTCTAAGTGAAATAAGCCAGGTACAAGGAGACAAATTTTTGTGGTGATTCCACTTACACTAGGTACCATCTGTCAAATCCATAGAATGAGTAAGTAGGACAGAATTTGCCCCAGGCAAGCAGGAGAGGCCAGGGTATTAGCGTCTACCCAGTGCAAGGCTCCTGTCTGCGATGATGACAGCTTTGGAAATGACCAGTGGTTAACAGACAGTTGTATGGATGGCTGCGATGCCGCTCAGCTGTGCACTTAACAAGAGACTAAAATGCTAAGTTTTTCACATATATTTTGTTACATATACACACACAGCAGCGGTGACACATTTGATGACCAGCCAGCAAGTGCCTGTGACCTGCATTCGCCCTCAGCATCCCGGAAGAGGACTGGGGAAGGCGGGCCAAAGGGAAGACCACAGGCTGGGGCCAAGCCTGGTTGGTGGGCTTGGTGGGAAGCAATACCCCCTTCTGCTTCCTTTGCTAGAGTTGCCCAGTCCATACCTAATCAATGCTGCTGCCATTCTGATGGCTTTGCCATTGGTTAAACACTGATAAATGTCACCATCACCACCACCCTGGGGAACAATCCTTGCCAGTTCACCATGTGCCAATCAGTACTGTCAATGCTCTCGGGTTCTTCTGGCGTAATTTTCACAGCAGCCCTCATGGGCCTCCTCCCCTGTCGGCTGGTGAGGAGATGAAAAGCTCAAGGGGGCCATTGTCCCAAGGTTACACCGAGAGGCCACACCTCTGTAGCCTGGGTTACACTGCTCCTTAGAAGTCTGTACCCCGGGACAGCGCGCCGACTCCTACGCCCCAGACCCAACTTGGGCAGCTTATTTCAACCTGAGCAACACACCCTATTTCTTCGGGGGTTTTATTTCTCTATCATTACACAAGGAAGCCGAGCTGTGTGGCCTTCAATTTTCTCTCTGGTGTTAGGGAAAGGATCTGCAAGTGAGAAACTAGAATCCAGTGGGAGTAGAAAGCAAAGTCTGAGCTGGCCGGGGAAGGAGGAGTGGGTGTTAGGAGGAATTGCCAGCTAAGGTGGAAAGCAAAGACGGGCTCACTAAGTCGAGAGCCACAAGGTCCTGGATCCTCCCTTTGGAGAAGGCACAGGCTGAGCCACGTGCGGCACTATACTCCGTGTCCAGCAGATGGCAGTGTCCTCACTAATGCCGCTGGTCAGCGTCTGCCTCCCAGTCATAACAAGCATCAATTTCTTTATTTGGAGTTTATTTTCAAAATTTTATTTGGTAATTCTGTATTTAACAATTTAAAGAGTTACACACATGTTTTTAAAAGCAGTTTCAGAGGTTTATAATCTCACCAGCCACCAGAAATACACAGAAATTCTAATCCCTCCATATCCTAGCCACTTTCAATATTTTCATTATTTTCGTACCCCCAACTCTTCCCAGATCTTTCCCCTTTCCCACCCACTCTACTCCACACCTTCCTTCTCTATCTTAGAAAACAAACAGTAAAAAGCAAACAAATTTTGAAATTTTGTTTTTGAAAAAGAAAAATTACAAAGAAAGCACAAGAAACACACGAGTCATACACACATGCATGAGTCTCACACACAAGTCATACACACACATGCACATACACGCACACATGAGTCACACACACATGCACACACACGCATGCATGAGTCACACACACGCAAGTCACACACACACGAGTCTCTCTCTCACACACACAGGAGTTATACACATGCATACACAAAACAAAAACCTTGAAAAACATAAAATTGGAAGTCATAATATACAAGTCAAAGATCAGTAAGACCAAAACAAACTGCTCAAACAAAGCAATTTGAGACAAAAAGTCTACAAAATTACCATGGAGTTCATTTTGTGTTGACATTCACTGTTGGCCATGGACTTGCCCACCCTTAAATGTGTTTAATATACCCAAGGAGGCTCCACTGGGGAGAACTAAGTTTTCCTTTCCAATGGATGTCAACTGGAGGTAGCTTCTTGGGGAGGGGTGGGAGGTCCTGTCCACTCTTATCTCTCAGTGCTGGGACCCTGTGTGGCTTGACCCTGTGCAGTTCTGTGCATGCTGCTCCAGTCTCTGGGTTTGTATGTGCTCAATCCTGCTGTGCCCCGAAGATGCTGTTTCCTCGGAGTCTTCCATCCCCTCTGGCTCTTTCTGTCTCCTCTTCTGCAGAGCTCCCTGAACACTCAGAAAAGGGTTTCAATTTATTTTATTTTATCCTATATTTTGATTTCATAATAAGTATTTTAATGTTAAGTTTCCATTTTATTGAAAATAGATTTTTTTCCCTATGTAATGTATCTTGACTGCAGTTTCCCTCCCTCTACTCCTTCCAGTTCCTCCCCTCCCATCTAGATCCATCGCCTTTCTGTCTCTCAGTAGAGAACAAACAGGCTACTAAGGGATAATAATAAACTATCATAAGACCAAACAAAAACTAACATCAGAAAAGGACAAACAAGCAGAAGGAAAAGATTCCAAGAAAAGACACAAGAAACAGATATAGACACGGTGACCCACATTTGCACACTCAGGAACCCCATAAAAACCACTGAACTGGAAGCCATAACATATACACAAAGCATCTGTAGGATAAAGAGAGAGAGAATACACTTAAAAAATAAGATTAAAGAAAAGCTCAAAGACAGCGTTATGAGACAGGGAACTTCTGAAGACATTATTGAGGTAGTTTTCTGTTGGCATCTCCTGCTGGGCACTCAGCCTGCCCTTAAGAGTGGTTTGTTTCCCCGGTGAGACTCCCTTGGAGAAAACTAAATTTCCATTTGCAAATGGTTATCAATTGGAGACGGCTTCTGGGTTGGGATGTGGGCCTGGGTCCACTTCTCCTTTCAGCTCTGGGACCCCATCTGATGCAGACCTGTGCAGTTCCTGTGCATGCCGCCTCGGCTCTGTGAGTTCATGTGTGCATTGGTCCTGCTGATTTCCAGAATCTTCTTTCCTCCACCCCTCTGGCTCTTGCCCTTCTTCTGCCTCCTCTTCCACAGGTTCCCTGAGCCTCGAGGGGAGAGAGTTGATGGTGACACCCTGTTTAGAGCTGGCATCCTCCCCTTTATTAACTCCTCAGAAAGGCAGCAGCTGCCCACCTTGAGCCAGCATTTTTTGTTCCCACCACTAGAGATGCTAAGTTAGATGGCACCTTTGGGTTGTTGCATTCTGCCCTGCCTGGCTCCAGTCAGGTGCCTCCTTTTGTCCGCACTCTGTCTCCTGTGGAGCTGCCCTTCTCCACGACTGGGGATGTCTCCACGACTCGGGAAGAGATGCGGAGAGGACCAGTAAGGAAATGGAGAGGGAGCCACTGTTTGCTTCCTTCTCATGTTCAAATAGAAGAAAAGTTTTATCTTTAAGAGTAATGTTTTGGGGGCTTGAGGAGATGGCTCAGCGGTTAAGAGCACTGGCTGCTCTTCCAGAAGTCCTGAGTTCAATTCCATATGGTGGCTCGTACTATCTGTGATGAGATCTTGTGCCTCTTCTGGTCTGCAATGCAGGTATATATGCAGGCTGAACTCTGTATACAAAATACATAAATGAATCTTAAAGAAAAAAATCAGTGTTTTGACTAGTACCTGCGAGCCAATTTTAGTTAGTGGCTTGGCCCTGGGGAATTAATTACCTAGTAGGAAAGCTGGTGTTGAGGCAGCCCACACTAGGAGGTTGGACCAGTCATTACAATACCAAGGTCTTCATGTACTCATTGGTAATCAAGCCCCTTGATGTCTCTGAATGGCCCAGCTGCCATGACCCTTCTGAAACTCTCTACAGTTCCCACAGTGTAACAGGAAGTGATTCACCCAGCAGAAGCTGTTGGTTCCATCACTTGAGCCAGAGAAGTCCCAGTTGTTAGGGGCTGCAGCCAGACCAATATATTATCAATAATTCAATAATGCACCCATGTAAGATTGGCCAGGGAAATGTGAGGACCTGGACAGATTTGCTCTGGGGGCAGAGACAGAACCCTTCCACCGAGTGTGATTTAATATGCAGTGAGGGGAGGGGACCACTTAGACTCTCTGCTGCACTATTGTGAGTGTGACAACCTGAACTCCATAATAACGCCTTGGAAAAGTGAGTCAAATCACAGATCAGAGAAATCCACACAGATCAGTGCTATGCTGGCTTAAAACATAATACAAGTTCTACTGACAACAAATAAAAAGAAAAGAAAAAAACCACACATCGATTGTTTCAGAAAGTAGATTTTGTCAAGGAAGCAATTTTTAAATTCCGGGAAAAGAAAAATAAAAGCAAGGCATGGCTACAAATGGAAAAAGGACATCTGCTGAAGACACAGAAGAGCAAGATGAGCATCAGCGTCAGGAAAGAGATGTGATGCTTCATCTAAGCCACTAAGAAGGGGATGTGGGAGCTCCTACTCTCCTAGTGACCCCATTGCTGGACCTCATTCTTATAGTGACTCCTCACTGACCAGCCTCACCCCTACAGTGACTCCCCATTGACCAGGCCTCACTCCTGCAGTGACTCCCCATTGACCAGGCCTCACTCCTGCAGTGACTCCCCATGGACCAGGCCTCATCCATGCAGTGACTCCCCACTGACCAGGCCTCACTGCTGCAGTGATCCCACTAGCTGGACTCCCTCCCAGAGCGATCCCATTGGCTGGGTCACTTACCAGCACTTAGCACCGAAGACAAAAAAAAATGTAGTCAGTGCCCGAGGTCCCAGAGTGCCCACGTGGTTGCTCTGGTGTAAAAACGCTGCTCTGCTTGACACCAGACAAGGCTGCTACCAATTAAGATAACGCCACTAAATATGAGCGTGTAAGCGATAAAGAGCTATATAAAAATGCTCATTATTAAAAATGGTGTGCTCTCTTCCCTCGCTCCAGAATGCCCGGAAGTCCCTGCAGCTCCCATAAGCCTCGTGTTCTCCCTTTCTTAAGTTTTAAGACACGAGCCTGGTTTGTCTGCCTTACAGTCGCAAATGCAGAGTGAGCCCCCATGCCCAACTAAAGCCTCCGTGGACAGAGGAAAAGGAAAGTGCGGTACTTAACGCACAGGACAGGAGACTGAAGGCGGTGAACGCCTTGGTCTACCCAGCTCAGGAGCTGGCTCCTCTGCAGAGAAACCTGCTGCGTGCAGGACTCCCAATGTCGCTCCTGTAACACTTTCCTGCCCCCTCCCTGCACCCCAGCAAAGCAGAGGCTGTAGGAGAAACTCCACTACCGCTTTGGTAGCTCTTCAGGGGGCAGAATTTAATCCCCCCCCGGGGGGGGTGTACTGCAACTGAATGAGGCTAGTTGTAGGAAGA
This sequence comes from Ellobius talpinus, assembly GCA_001685095.1. NCBI lineage: Eukaryota > Metazoa > Chordata > Mammalia > Rodentia > Cricetidae > Ellobius > Ellobius talpinus. The sequence continues at coordinate 8,990 of LOJH01048699.1, forward strand.
TGCTGAATTACCTCACTCCGATTTCTCTCACAAGTCACCAGTGACGTGTTAGGGCTCTTTTCCAGAAACTGGGTGCATTCCTTCCTTGCTCAGGACCAGTATTTGCGAAGCTCCTGGCTTGGGCTTTGATGTTTTAGTCGCTGCCTGGGGCGCGAAGACAGAAAAGGCTTCTTAGGAGATGGCAAATCCCCTCTGATTCTTGGTGCTTTTATCCTTTCTTTCTTTCCGTAGCTTAATTTTGCAGTTTTAAAACTAAGTTTTAAGATAAGTGGACAACTGGTGAGTTTCCCGATGGTGTTTTCGCTCAGAAACGTGACTACACCTGGCTCTTCAAGAACTAGAAACAATCTGTCAGGGAAACAACCGCTACCGATGAAAATAGGCCACAAGATGGCGCCTCTCCCGCTCCAAAAAGCAGGACGGAGCTGGTGTGAGGACACAGGTGCAGAACCTCAGGACATGACCTAGAAAGAGCTTCACCGCCTGGCAGAGCCAACAAGATGCGAGGAATGAGAGCAGGGACTCACGGATCTGGGTTAGAATGGGCGAACAGTCGGTGCTTGCAGGATGGAACAGAAAAACGGAGAAATGGAGCGCCTCCTAGTGTCAAAATACCTGTGTCCCAGCAGGTCTGGGATACACTGATCCCAGAGGCAGATATGAGCATCCTTCTGGTCTCATGGTCTACGGATGAGTGTGTAACACAGATTTTTCTTTTTTTCAAATATAAACAAAATCAATCCTTTCGTGTTGGCTTTTACACGTGTGGGACAGCCAGCCCTCCCACGGTGTCACCACCATCAGATCAACAGTGCATTCAAAACAGCTCACTGAGGGAATCAGGATGATTAGCCACACAGAATGCCCAATAGAACTTTGCTCTGGCCTTAGGTAATTATTGGAAGCAACAGAACTGAGAAGGAAGAGGAAGTTTGCCCCCTGAAGAGTGTTAAGCAGGACCAATGATTGCATCTTTGCTAGCACACATTTAAAATAATTAATGTTTAAAGGAAAAAGCACTTGGTCCTCCCTTTCACAATTCTATAGTTTTCAGCTTTTGTTCTTTATTCTTGTCTTGGATCTAGAACATTCCATAGCCACCCGGGACAGCTTAGATGCTTAGTCAGTCTTGTGGCCCATTTCAAGGAGATGAGCCATCAGCCCGCGTCTGGGCAGTCAGCCATGGTTGCACATTGAACTTGAGTTAGATTTAAAGCCTTTAACTCAGGATTCCCTGAGACATGTGAGAAGATCACGTTTCCAGGGATTTGCTCTCACTTTGGCACCCCAGACTGCTAATAAATTTAACCTTGAATCAGGGGGCAGAGTCGGTGACTAACTGACCAGAATTAACCATAGAGAAGCCAGGAATAAGGATAGGGAAGCCAACAGGGAGAAGAAGGGAGGGACTTGGAATTTGCATGTTCTTTTCAATCTGGGAACTGTGGAGGGAGGGTCAGATGGTCGAGTCTCCACCACTTTCTTGATTTATCAGGTTTTTACCCTAATATTGAACTCCCAAGATTTTATTAATAATAGAAAAATTTAGGTAAATGCTTCAACCAAGAAGGATAGCTCACTTTTCAGGGCTTCTCTTTGATCATAGATAAATGTTTAGAACTAGGGTGAGTTCTGATGCTATTAGATTTAAGATCCGCATGCCATTTCCAGTCTCAAGGGGACCATTAAGAATGGGCCATTATGAGGAGAGCATGAGCCAGGCTCCAGGAAGAAGGATCTGGCCAAAGAGAAGACTGTGGTATATAACGGGCACACCACACATATGTTGAGAGGTTTGCGGTTAGGAGGGAGCTCATATGTGTCCATGTGCGTACCTTCTGGTGTAGCATGGTTACCACTGTTGACTTTTCATCTGCAGAAGCTGAGTTGGGGTCATATATGTCACCATTGGAAAAGCTGGGTCCTGTGAGGATGAGAAAAAAAGGCACCAGGGTGTTCGGATGTCAGTGGCAGTGACAGGCGCCGTCTGTCAGAGCCTGGGTGGATAAAGAGGGCCTTCACTGTGATCAGGTAAGTTACACAATGGCTGACACACTTAGGAGGGGTGCTGTGCCATCCCACAAAGGATGAGGGTGCGCCGTTGCTGCTTAGCACACAGCAGCTCTTCTGCTCACAGCAGCTCTTCCGCACCTCTGGGTAACCTCTGGAACTCCACTACGATTGGGTGAAGACCTCACCTTTACAGCTTTCCCATGTCTAACTCTGGGACGATTTTACGTCCTCACGTTTGCTTTAACACAAGGTTTATGTCCTTGTTCAGTGAGGTAAGTTCTGCCAGTGACCACTACCTGGCCACTCTAACAGCTGAAAGTCAAGTCGTTATTGCCAGCAGGCAGCTTCATGGAGAAGTTTCCCAAATCATTCAGGCCAGAGCCTTACAGCCCTTTGTCTTTAAAGCACAGACTCCACATCCTGGCTGGCACATTTCAGATAGCAAGAAGCGAAACTCCAGAAGCCAAAAATCAAGTTAGTCCATTTAGGGACTTTCCTGGATCCCGGAACTGTGGACTAGGTTTCGGGTGGGTTAGGTCTGTATTCCCATTTTGGCAGGTGTTGGGGACCTACCTATGTGCTGATTTTAAGGTCAGAATGGTGCCTCCAGTGTGACATCTAAGCTGTGCTAGAGTCTGGGAGCCTTGATACAGTTCTGATCTGATGGAGGCTTTCTACCCATCCTCCAGAGGCACACTGGATCAAAGGTACAAAGCTCTGTGACCTTGGACTTTTGCGAGCCTTTGTGTCCTTACAAAGAGAATGTTGATGGCGCCTGCTTCCCGTGGCTGTCACAAGGACTGTGGAACTGCAGTGATTTCTTGCTTTCTTTTGGGGTATTGGATATTAAACCTGTACCACCAAGTTATACACCCAGCTCTATTTTTGTGTGTTTTAAAAAGACAACTAGGTAGACAAAGCCTTGAAAAATCCTTATCAGTCTTTAGACCTGGAGGTGCTATTGGTTCCAGAAGTACTTATTTATTTTGGGAAAAATTGACCAGACTATAAAATTTTAATTATTTCAAATGGAAAATCTCCAGTCTAAATACAAATAAAATTTCATATACCACTGCGTTCATTCGCCCAACATAGAATAAGTTCTGTTTAGTTTATTTAGCATAAAGTATTTACACAACCTTTGTACGAACCAGACATGGGGCCCGTGCTTTGTGGATAGTAAAGAACTCCCCCTTCATAAGATCCCATATTATGAAGCAGTACCATCATATGAGGCTTGGTCATATGCGAGCAGGACTCCCACCGAGGGACCCTAGCATCAGAACCCATGTGTTTGTCACTGTGCCATCTCCAGCAGCTGGGTGTAGTGGCTAACCTATTTCCCACCATGTCTTCTGCCTAGGAAAGTGTCTGGTCTGTGGCAGCCACTCAAATATGAGTTGAGCCTAGCTGCCTGTTACTGTCTGATCAACAAACTGTAACACACAGGCTCTGCTATCAGACTGAAGTATCATTCATCACCCAAACAAGAGCACTTTTAACACTTACAGCGGGACAATAAGTTTAATCTAGAATGTCTTGGGCAAAGCAGAGTGTATGGTGACCTGTGTTGTGACTGTACACAGGACATGGGATCAAGGCACCGGAGGTTCAGCAACCTGGTTGAGATCACATTCTGGTAAGTGATGCCAGCAGAACTGGAAACCAGGAGGTCTCTGCGAGGCTTCAGTGGTGTCACACTGCTAAGGGGGATGAAACCTGCAGGGATGCATAGCCACCTACCCTCCTACTCCACACCACACCCACGATGCCCACCTCCCCTTCTAAGATGTGTGCACCAAAGAGAGCATCAGGGTACCCTGTTTGTCCCCCACTTCATCTTTGAAGAAAGGTCTCTACAGGGAATGAACAAACTCACACAGGGATATGCTTGCTGGAAATATTCGGAAAATATCCCAGCAATGTTTATTAAATGTTAACTCACAAATATCTGGGGTCTACACACACACACACACACACACACA
>LOJH01048703.1:0-12986 GCA_001685095.1 Ellobius talpinus
TTGCTGAATCAGGAAATCTCTCTACAGCACGCCCTAGCAAACAGCAAAAAGTTTGGCTGTGTTAAACTCTATATTTGTGTCTAGAATTCCTTTTTAAGCCCTCTTAAGTTTTACATGGAGTTAATTACCATGTTGGGCGCCAATTGTAGTAAAAGGAGCAGTGGGCCGTATTCCCACCCAGATCCCGGCTAGCTTACCCCTAAAATAACCACACCAAATTGTATTCATTTAAACACTGCCTGGCCCATTAGTTCTATCCCCTTATTGGCTAGCTCTTACATATTGATTAACCCATTTCTAATAATCTGTGTATCACCACAGGATTGTGGCTTACCGGGAAGATTCTAACCTATGTCCATCTCAGGCCAGAACTTCATGGTGTCTGCCTGCTTCTGCTTTCTTTCTCCCAGCATTCTGTTCTGTCTACTCCACGTATCTAAATTCTGCCCTATCAAAAAGCCAAAGTAGTTTCTTTATTAACCAATGAAAGTAACACATAGATGAAAGACCCTCCCTCATCAATGAAAGAGCTCTTGACACATTGGCAAGCCCCAGTAGACACTGGATATATCATAGAAACAAGAAGATAAAGAACCTGGGTGTTAGTTGATGCCAGCAATCCATAAACATGGATATTCCCAGCTGTGCCCTATTATCAGGTGGATATATTGTGTATGAAATAAGGCTTTAGTGTCTCCTGAAGAAGTAAGCAGGTAGCTCATACATCTGATGTGTTCACTGCCAAGGCCTCAATCCCATAGCCTGTTATAACCTCTCCAGAGATGGACTTTCTCAAGTTTAGATACGAGTGTTGTATGACCAGCTGGCCAAGAGGAGGTGTTTTAAACTTGGGTTGCAAGCCATTGTGTTAAACCTCCTGGCACTAGAATTGCCCTGCTGCAGGAGTGGGATTTTGGGAATTTTTTCCTGTGGGCTATTTTTCCTAGAAGCAGAGATTTAAAATAAGAGTCTCTATCCACATGTAGTCAGTGACTAATGGGTTCAGGAAGATACCAGGAACTTGGAAGGGTAGTATTCTTTGGGGTTTCAGGGAAAAAATAGTTGGGAACAATTTATGAAAATGTACCTATCAAAATGGACCCAAGTACATGGCTAGTGTGCCTCCATATGAATGATGACCAGAAGACCCCCACAAGGAAGAAGCTTTCTATCTTCAGATATTTGTCTCATTTCCATCATTACCTAATTGCTCAGTGAGAAGGCACTTATATGAGCATCCTCACACTAAGGCTGACACTGCTGGATATTTTAGACCCTACTTTCTAGTCGCTAAGAACATTAAGTTCACTCACCATGCTCCAAGAAGGCTGAACAATCTCCTGGCAGCTTTAAATCAACTGTTTCCCATCTACCCAGAAAGGAAAGACATTCATAATGACTTTACCCCAATCTGCTCTGGGTTTAAATTTGCCATCATTGACCACAATACCACTGGCTACAAGGCTTCTTCAACCACGAATTTACTGAACGCAAAAATCATCAGTACAGTTCAATACACACTATTTATTTAGGTCTAGGAAATCACTTCACTGTAAAATGAACATGTCAGTGAGCCAATTTTACTGATTTTACTATGCATAGTACCACCCAGAAGTGACCGACCTTGGAATAGCCTGCGGAATATCCACAGTGTAGACAGCAGTTGGTGAGACTGAAGTACTTGACAATGCCAGAAAATATATACTCCTCTAAACAAGACTAACAGAAGCTGCTGTTTCTGTCCTAGAGAAAATATGTGCATCTTCAAACTAATGAACAGAGAGCAGAAACACCCCTCACTACTATTCCCAACAAGCCATCTATACTGTGCCCCCTGTCTTCTCCACCTACTCTGTGGTAGGTTTGGAGATGAACTGAACTGGGGCTATGACTGTGGTACCACTGAACAACTCTTTGGTTCTCTATAAGCATAAAAGCATAAAGAAGAAGGTGATCATGATGAGTGTCCTTACTATCACCAACCTTGATGTTATTTTCTCCACAGAATCTTATGCTATTTCCATATCATTCATAAAGTTCACTACAATACAAGCACTTAGTAGAGTCTAGATCACTCAAAAATTGAGATACAGAGTGCTTATAAAGAATTCTGAACATCTGGGGTGGCTAAAGACAAAATAAGCATGAAGCAGAAAGTGAAGCAAGAGAAAAGCCTTATCTATGTACTTATTGGTAGTCATAGTAACAAGGACTACAGCTGCATGGCCTGGCTCCCTTCTCTAGTTTCCCCTTCTTTCCTCTCCCTTTCCACTACTGTGGTACTATGGTGGCAGTGCCCATCAGAATTTTATAGAGTTAGGACATGGTGGAACCAAGAGGCTGGACTGCAGCTGGGCCTTGACCATCCATTCGCCTATGGGATCAGCTAACACCACCAGGAAGGTGCATTTTTCACTTTTTATTGTAAGAAAACAAGAAAACACAGTAACATTGTGCAGCCAAGTAGACTACAGTAAATAACTGTTAACTTTTGTGTTCTCTATCACTTGCCCCTTAACTAAGAGTTACTAACTTCGCTAAGAGTTATGAGCCTGAGACAGACTTCATCTCCTACTAGCAAATCTGGGAAAGTAGATATCCACTTGCATCGATTTTACACCAGACGCTGGAAATGAAGCGGGGATAAAGTGTGGGGGATGCATGGAAGTTATTCTGGAGGAGAAGTAGCAATGACAAGTGGCTTCCGGAGGTGGTTGCTGTCCAACCACTGCTGATACATTGATGTGAGCACTGCATTGGCTGTAGGTGAGGGGTTTTCCAACCTCATCAAGGTTTATGAATTATCACTTAATTCCAGCAAACTCTTTGTGCTTCAAATAGCCTGAGCTGGTTTCTGTGAGTGTGACTGGAAACTGAGTCAAACATCTTCAGGATCTAGAAGAAGTAAGATTTTGTAGTCCTCGTATCTTCCAAGGACCACATTTCCAATATCTTTAACAGTACCAGCTTCATCGTGGCCTCTTCATTAACTTATTTTATTTTCTCATGCATTTAGTGTTTTATTTGCTCATTCATCAACTACTTACTGAGCATTCTCTCTGCCCATTATCAAAACTTTAGCCCTTCCTCTCCTGAGATTCCTGTTTAGTGGAAAATGGTTACACGAATAAATTTAACCATGCAGTTTTGATAACTGCAAACTAAAGAGCTTCAGCCCCAATTACTCAATGTCTATTTTTTCTCTTCATCTCCTCTTGCTTTTCCTTCCTCCTTCACATCTCTAGCCAGGTACCAGTCAAAGACTTTTCACTGTAATTGGTTGGTATACAAATAAAGCCACAGGGGTATGTTTGACGTCTGTTAGATGGGTGATGAGTGGGGTATCTGACAACCCTAATGAGAAGAAACTAGTAAGATTGGTCATTGATCATATTCCCCCATGCCAATATGGTTACCTCTGCAGAGGCAGAAATTTTGTCAGGAAACGGACATGGGACACATAGTTAAGGGACAGAGGGTTCTCCATTCATGTACTTGGCCCATAAACTGGAAATTTACTTGATCCTATCATGGCAAAGACACCAAAAAAAATGTCAAAAGTATTTTGAGGCTCTGACACCTTTTCTCGTTTCTGATTTTAAGGCTAGCTCTTCAGAGAGGGAAATGTAACAGTGAACTCTGACCATCAAAGCTTTGATCCCACATCCTATTTCCCTAGAAATGTAAACATTAGCTTTGTTATTCTTTGAAAATCAATTTACCAGATGAGCAATGCCTTAGTTAGGGTTTTTATTACAGGAAGAGACACCATGACCATGGCAATTCTTACAACGGAAAGCATTTAATTGGGACTGGCTTGCAGTCCGGAGGTTCATTATCCTCCTGGTATGAAGCATGGTGCCATTCAGGCAGACCTGGTGCTGGAGAGATAGCTGAGAGTTCTACACCCAGATTGGCAGGCAGCAGAAGAGAGTGAGACGCTGGGCCTGGACTGATCATCTGAGACCTCAAACCCACACCTAGTGACGCACTTCCTCCAACTAAGCCACACCTTCTCCAACTAAGCCACACTTTCTCCAAGGCCACACCTTCTCCAACAAGGCCACACCTTCTAATAGTGCCATTCCTTGTGGGCCTGAGGAAACCATTTTCTTTCAAACCACCATAAACAGGTTTATTTAGGCTTTGTCCTAAGTTCCATCTCTGGGTGAAGTCCTGACATTCCAAGCTACCCAGAAGAAGATGGGAGGAATTAATATCCCTTTAATAATAAAATAATGTGCTTTTCGTTCTCAGTAGAGTCACTGTGTGGTGCAGTCCAACACTGTGGAGCTTCTCATGTTAGGACTCAGGAAAGCATGCCTGTTTGTCGCTGTTAATTTTTCTTTAGCCTGAATTTTTCAATCCCTGACCAAAGGTTACGCAGTGTTTCCCTGACTCGCACGGCTGTTTTTCTCTGAAACCCCGCACCTTTTTTGCTCCTGAATACTTATGGACGTCCACCACAAACTACAAGACTTTCTCACTTTCTCTTCTCCATTTCATTCTCCTGGCAGCTGCCAGGATTTACAGGCCCCTTACCTTGGTGTTTTTCTCTCAATGTATAATAAAATTGTACTAGACCTTAACAAGAACAACAACAAAAACATGAGTGTTGATATTAAATTCATTTTCTTGGTATGTTACAAGGAAGTACCACAAACCAGGTAGCTTAAAACATCTTCTCAGTGTCATGGAGATCAGAAGTCCAAGCATGTGTCCTCCAAAGTCTCTAAAGGAAATATTCTCCTTTCCCCTTCCACCATCAGGAGACTCCTGTATGGCCCTGGATTCTGGTACATGGCTCCTGTTTGTATGGTCTTCTTTTGCCTAAAGTCTGAGACTCCTCTCTTTCTGTCTTTAAGAAAACACTTGGCTCTTCTTCCCATCACTAGAAAAAATACCTGCCAAAAATAGTTTAAGAGAAAAGAGATCTACTTGAACTCCCGATTACAGAGGAAAGAATCTACCCGTAGGACAGGCATGGCAGCTGGGATAGCTCCATACTTAACAATAGGAGCTTGGGGGCATAGCTGCTCACTATTTGGTAGATCAAGAAGCAAAGAGCAGGAACCACAAATGGGGTCAGAATCTCTCTCTCCAAAGGCTTGCCTCAAGTGGCATGTACGCTAGTTAGAGACTATGTCCCAAAAGTACCACAGCACACACCCCCAACCCAAACAGCACCACCACGTGGGGCCAGGGTCAAAATATGCACCCATGGGGGATTGTTTTACACTGAAAATTTAACAGCCCCTGTCATTGGAATTAGGATCCTTCTAAAACCAGGCTGGTCTCATTTTGAAACCCTTAGTTAATTCTACCTGCAAATATCCTCTTTGTAAATGAGGTCACACTCACAAATGCCTTAGTTTAGATCTCTCGTGTCTTTGGGGCTCACTCTTCAACCTACTGCAAGTGTCAGATGCAACCAAATTGCTTAGATACACACAGATGAGTTTCAAACAAAACAGTATCCCAAAAAGATGCTAGAAAAAACATTCACTACATGCGGTGCTCAAAAAAATTATAATAGTGACAAAATAAATGTAGGAAAACTGAATTTGTATGAACATGGGAACATTTTCTTGTTCATTCCAGAATTTTCCAAGTTAACTTGACATGGAGGGGGTTTTGTGGGTTTTCTTCATTCATTCATTTGTTTGCTTACTTGCTTGTTTTATTTTGGTTTTGATTTTGGTTTTTTTCCGTGATGATCACGGAGAACCCATGGACAGCTAAAGAACTTCTCTGGGGTATATACTCACAGATATGACAAGTCAGAAGACAGGCAATTAATAATCCATGCAGACTGGCTGCTTAGGTTTCTGTATTTTTCTTCATAATTGCAAGAAAGAGGAAATTAAGGAAGGTATTGAATGTTGAAAGCCAGAGGGAACCTGACACCTGGACTCAGGAGAGGAAAGGAATGTTTTCCTGGCCATAATGGGGGGGATCCTGGGGAGGGCGCAGAAATCAAGACCAACTGATGGCTCAAAAGAAATTTGTCCCCAAGAATTCTTTTCAGCTCCGACTCTGAAGAGACAGCACAAGCTGTGAAACAGGTTTTGCGTTGATTGCTTAGATTTATTATTTATTGAACAGTTTTCCCCTCTAGTCAAGTGAAAGTCTATGCAACTTTGTGATTTATAATTGTTTTGTTTTGTGTTTTCTGGAACACGGTGATTTCCTTGTAAAGGCCATGCTTCCCGTGGGCTTTACTACTCACAGGAAGTAACTGTGTTTCTGGCACCGCTCTCAGTTCTCCCTGCAGATACTACTAAAAGCAGTCATCTCTCTTCACTTAGTGTCCCTGTGACCAAAATAAATATAAGGGAGCAATATTATGATCAATTAGAACCATGATTCTTCATGGGATATAAAACTATATACATTAGCTTGCCTCTGAGGCAGCACAAGCAGATAAGACTCGGCCATCTAGGGATCTGAAAACACACAACCCTTGTAAGCTATGAGTCAGAATGGAGCCAAGGTTCCTGAGACGATGCCAGCCTCGTGTCTGCCGTGAGTCTTTCCTTGGCCCCTTTTGTTCTTGTACCTGTGTCTTGTTGCAGATTTGCCTCCTAAGTCCCTAAGGCAGATCTCTCAGCCTCTGGCAGCAGTTTGTATTTGGTCTAATTCCATTTTCTGGGCTTTCTGTCCACTTTCTAGAAAGGAAAAAAATGTGTGTATCCACAGAGAATGTCTTTTTTCTCATTGGGTCAGCCATCTAAACCAGCAATCCATGGATAGAGACACAGGAGGCCCCTCACTGTTCTTTGTCCAGCCCTAGATTTTAACTTGTGCTGTTATCACCAGAACCTGGTATGGCTTCCCTTCAGCTCCCATGTCCTTATGATTGATGTCAAACAAATTCAGACGAGTTACAGAGAGAACTACAGAAGGTAGACATAGTTTACTACTACATGCTCAGGGATGAGAATAGACAATAGTCAAAGTCTTAGGGTTCTATTCCTGTGACCAAGACTACAGCAACTCATAAAAGAAAGCATTTAACTGACTTCCTTACAGTTTCAGAGGTTTAGTCTACTTTATGAGCCTGTGAGGGTCATTCTTATTCAAACCACCACAATTAAAGAGATAGCTGCCTTAATCTTTATTTTAAGTAGACTTTGTACTATTTCTGAACTCTAGAATGGGCAGCTTTTCCAGAGCAACACAGTTGATTGACAGGCCTGTTTGGAATGACTCTTAAGAAAAGACAATAATATTTCCTCGTTTTTACCAGAAAGCTCTTTGCTAGGCAGCAATCTTACAAGATTTTGGTGTCCTTTGTTCAGGTTTAGAAGGCTATCTTCTAATAATCTCCTCTCAGGGCCAGAGTTATGACTCTGGACCTCTTCCACTAACCAATAATTAAAGCCCTGCTGTTCTAGTTCCTGGTTTTATAGGCTATTGACCATGAGGGATGGATTCCAGGCCCAATATCCTCCAAGCCTATTTATATATAACTACCAAGCATTAAGGTTTGTAGCACCTCATAATGCAGAAACATGTTGACGGGTTTCTCAGTGTGGAAGACCTATATATTTGGGGAAGACACAGACACTTTTTATCTGATAAAAGAATGAACAGAAATAATTAATATTGTTGATCAAGAAGCAAAAAACCTAAATAATACACATTAAGTTAATGAGGTCATGAGCTCTTTAGAGTGTGCTTAATTTGTCTAGGTAAGTTTAAAGTCTAATGAAAATATGAATAGCAATGGAAGTCATATGTATCTGGGGCACTTCCTGTCTGACTGAAGTTAAGGAAGCAGTGTGGCATCCTATATGCTGCCTTGGATTCTTAGACTGGAAGCGACTGCAGCCGCTGCCATAGGGCAGAACTCCCTTCTCCACACTTGCCTTAAGGAATGGATTCCATGCTGTATCCAGTCTGCCAGTGTATGAGAAATACAAGGGAAGAGATCTGTCCCATCGTAGACAAGTTCCTATTGAAAGACGACTGGCAGCTCTTTTAGGAAAATGTATAAATCAGACAGATCCACCTCAAGCTGGAATCAGAGTTGAAAATGATCAAGTCTTAAAAGAAGACAGGAGATGTCCTTTCAGAAGCTGTGACACTAGAGAGTGACAATAACAACTCAGTAATTCAAATTCAAGGTACTTGCTTCTGAAGCCTCTTGCAACAGTGCCCAACTGCTACTGGATAAAACAGTCTTGGGCATTTTCTTCTAGATATATATTTTTCCCTGAATCTTTCACATCTTCTTCATTTGTTTGTGTACTGCACATAGCAATCATTTGAAGAATTTTGATGTATTTTTGTTTCACATTGCACAAAATTTGAATTTATTTATTTATGTATCATGTTTTCAAGAGTGAACCATTTGATCAACACTTTTCATCAACATCCATAATGCCTAAAATTACCTGGTATGCAATGGTGTTTTTAAAACAAAAAAATGACCTACGAGTTCACTTATCACTTTAAAATATACTTGTTTTTACCTTCACATCAAATTCAGATGCCATTTCTAAGAAACTATGTATGTTTTGTAATATCCCTTTTAGCTCAAAACATACGTGCTTTAGATATAAGACTCACTATTTTGTACAAATTAATATTCACCAATAACAAATCATTCCAGTTACTTTACATGCCATAGTTCTGTTTCAATGGACTATCTTAAAATGAAATGGTGATTTAGACTTTTACATGCCCGTCTACCCACTGTTCTCTCAATCTGAAAGTACTCCAGAAAAAGTTGAAAGATTCCTTTGGGCTGATTGCCAGCAAATTACAGAAATCTGGATCTGAGACCAAAGAAAAACCATTAGAAACCTTACCCAGCTATGCAGAACCTTGGTCTTTCTTCATGGACACCTGGTGAGATTACAGTATCTCATCCATCAACAGAGCATCCATTAGCTACAGAATCAAGATAGATCAAGTTCCCAATTCTATGAGCAGACAATCGGAGTGCTAAGCGGCCCAGTGAAACGGTTGTTTTATAATCGGTGATTCAGGAACTGACAAATACAAGAAAACACGGCATTGATCCACAATCTTTGGCTCAGACTGTGTTCCACTCTTACTGGAAATACACAGATACTACATTAAAGAAAGCTTCATTGCACACTGCATTCGCTTCCAGAAAGAACTCTGTGTTAGAGATAGAGAGAACAGGGCTATGTTGTTCTTTCACCTTTCTGAACATTTTAATACAGTAAGAACAGATGAGCAAAATGCCTTGGGGTTTCTGTACCCTACTTTCACCTATCCCTTACAGCTTCCACCTCCTGGTGTCACATTGGTGAAATGCAGGGAAAGCATTCAGCTCATGTCTAAAGAATAGGAAGTAGTGAGTGTTTGTCACTGGGCCATTTTAACAAATAAGCTCTATATCCAGGCCGTGTGATGGCAGACTTGGGACCTAAAAAGTCAGAAAACTGGAGGTAAGAAATTCAAGTTCAAGGAAGGTAACCATGGGGAAATTAGTTAAACTCGAAATTCAGAGGTTTAACCAAAACTGTCAAGTCTACAGACGTAGCCATGGAAACAAAGAAACAAGAAATCAAAGAGAAACTGTGAATCCAGACATGCTGATTCATGAAGAATTAAGAAGCACAAGAATTCTGATGACCCAGAAATCACAAGAGCAGATTCTACACCCACCAACAAAGAAATCCAGAAAAGGCAAAGATACTAGTACTTAAATCTATCTGATAAACACAGTCCCTCCACGTATACATTTTGTGTTCTGGAATTTTTGTTTTCTTTAGTTTTTTTAATTTATTTATTATCAACTTCACACACATATGTAATGTATTGTGATTACATTCATCTTTATTGCCCTCTCTTATCCCCTCCCCCCCTCTGAACCCTTTTTTTTCTTCTTTGTCCCAGGTAACACCTCTCCTACTTCTCTCTTTTTTTATCTCTGGACCCACTGAGCTTGGAGTTGTTTGCATAAATATGAATATGAGACTGTTTTCTAGAGTATAGCCAACTTCCATGTGCCTACACCACTGAAGAAAATGTCCTCTTCCGTCTCGTGGCAACCACTAACTGCCGATAGTTTCTCAGAAAGGGGTGTGGCCTCCTGAGCACCTTCCCCTTCCACGATGGAATATTGAAAGACAAATCTTGCTAGACCTTGTGTAGGTATGCATATGTGTGTTTGTGACAATATCTCAGTGACATCACATCACTCTTCCGTATCTTCTCACTCTTCCATCTATCCATTTTTGTCATGACCCCTAGGATCTGAACTGGCACGTGACACAGATATCCTATTTACAGATGAGCATTCAATGGCCAATTATCCTTAGGACCCTGACCAGATATAAACCTGTGCATTAACTTTCAACCACTGAAACAAGGAGCATCCATGCCCAAAGTTGAGAGCAGGGCTAATCTATGGGCACAAACATATATTTAGAAAGCATTTTGTCAGTATTTCTATTTAGCAAAACAGCATTAGTGTGTTACCTCATAGAGCCTACAACCTAACTGCCTATAGGGGTTGAACTTGGTTTACAGTACTAAGTGTCTTTTCACACCCATGGAGAAAGTATCCTACCCAACCAGAAAGCACACTACATTTTAAAATAACAACTTGAGACTGTTTTCCCTGAAAGAGACAGAATGACCATTTACCTGGGTCCTCTCAAAGACAAGGTAATAATAACCAAAAGTAAGTATAACCCGAAAACCATCGTCCGTGGTGAAAGTGGAGATGGCGAAAATGGCCACAGTGAATAGCTTCAAGAAAAGCCACACCAAATTACGATGCCAAACCTGACTCCACAGTCTTAAAAAGAATATGAGTTTCCCTATTTGAAAAAAATTTAAGAGTTCTAAAATGTCCCATATGAAATCCTACATTTGTGAAAAGCAGTAGGGGCTTGGAGTTATGGCCAATCCATAGGAGAAGATACAAATGTCAATTCAAAAAGCATTTATGGAATAACTGATAGATGCTAGAAAGGTAAAGCTAGGGATATGTTGTTTTATGCTTATTTCTCCTGCCAAACTATCCACTGATGAAAAGACATGGATATAGTATAGAAAAATAAATAGAAACTGAAAGATCTACTTTGATAAATATAATTCACTTTATTTAAATCAAGTGAAAGCCTTAATAGTGAGTCCCACAGTTATATTTCCACCTATCTCCTGAAAGAGCACTAACCTAAAATAGTAAATAAACAGAAACTAAGTGGATGGGCCCATAACAGAAAATTCATCAATATAGGATGTGAATACTCCCAACTCAAAGTAAATGGGGTGGAGCCCTGCTCCAGAGTGCAGTGGCAGCAAGTTCCAAACACACGGAAAGAGAAACAAACTAGAGGGGAAGGACATCCTACTCCCCACCACCTAGTAAAACTCAGTTCAGAAAGAACTACTGTAGTTAGTTTTTTGATTTGCTGGGTTTTGTTTACTCATTGGGGCCTACTACTCAGCTCCCAAATAAATACACAGAGAACTTATTCTTACTTATGAATACCCGGCCTTAGCTTGGCTTGTTTCTACCTAGCTTTTCTAACTTAAATTAACCCGTTTCTCTTCTTCTACATTCTGTCTCTGGACTTTTTACCTTTCTTTATATGTCCTTCTTCCCTTCTTACTCTGTAGCTGGTTGTGTGGCTGCATAACCGGCCCCATGGCACCCTCCTCTCCTTTTCCTGCTCCTTCCTCTTCACTCTTCTCTCAAGCCTAGATTTCTCCTCCTTTTTTAATCTTGCTGCCTGGCAGCCCCATTTATCCCTCTCCTGCCTAACTATTGAGTGTTCAGCTGTTTATTAGACCAATCTGGTGTTTTAGACAGGCCCAGAAACACAGCTTCACAGAGTTAAATAAATGCAACACAAAAGAATGCAACACATCTTTGCATCATTAAACAAATATTCTACAGCATAGATGAATGTAACACATCTTAAACTAATATTCCACAGCAGCCTACTTTTATCCAATAAAAAGGTAGAAATTCAAATATGGCTCCTGTGCAGAGTTTGTACTAAATCAAAACCAAAACATGAAGACAAAAACTAAGACGGAGCTAGAGTGATGGTTTGGGAATTAAGAGCACTTGCTCTTGCAGAAGACCCAGGTTCAGTTCCTACACCAATGCAAAGGCTGACAACAGTCTATAACGCCAGTTTCAGAGATCAAATATTCTCTTCTGTGTAGCTGGAGGTGAGTTTCTATCCTTCTCCATTCTGTAGCTCCTTCTTAAATTACCACAGAATTGGCTTACATTAATTATAAATGTTTGGCTGGTAGCTCAGGTTTATTACTAACTAGCTCTTACACTTAAAGTAATCCATAATTCTTTTATTCTTTCCTTTTTTAAAGAATTTTTTCAATACAATCTTTTCTCATTTTATATAGCTCTCCCATCCCCACTCCCTCCCCTCCTNCCCACCCTTCCCCTCACTTCATCCCCCACCCACTCTCCATATGAAGCCTAACCCATAATTCTTATCTATGTTTAGCCACGTGGCTTGGTACCTTTCTTCAGTGCAGTATTCTCACCTTGCTTCCTCTGCTACTGGCTGGAAAATCCTGACTTCTCCCTTCCTCTTCCCAGAATTCTCCTAGTCTGCTAGCTTTACCCATACTTCCTGCATGGTTACTGGCCAATCAGTGTTTCATTAAATCTATTCAAGTGGCAAATCTTGACAGCACACAAGAGCATCACTCCACAGAACTTCTGACTTCTGTGGACACCAAGTACACATGAGCACATGTCTGTAGAAATAATAATAATAATAATATGTTTTATATTTCAAAATGTCACTGTGGGGAAATGATGCCTGAGTTCATAAGTATGTTTATACTAGTTGGAACATTATACAATGTAAGTACAGAAATGCCCCCAAAACATGAACAATTCTATGTGTTGATTAAACTTAAGTTTTATATTTTTTAACTTCCTCTACAAAAAAAATAGAGATACAAGGTATAGAAAACTGTACTTTGGAAGAACACTTTCTCCACTTAACTTTTTT
>LOJH01048704.1:0-12986 GCA_001685095.1 Ellobius talpinus
TTGAGAGTTCTCTGTTTAGGTCTGTACTCCATTTTTTTATTGGATTATTTGTTGGTGGCTCAATTGTTAAAGGTTAGGCTTACAACCAAAAATATAAGAGTAAAGTTTATTTCTAAACATTAATCCACCACTGGTTTTCCTCATCTTTAAATTCATATCCTTAGTAAATTTCCTTCTTTTGGCTGAGTTGTCTTTTTCTTACCGATTTGGAAAAATTCTTTGTAAGCATATGAAATTGCCATTTTGTAGGTCAGAAATTATATATTGGCAACTCCACATAGATGAAATGAGTTTTCTAGATACTAATCTTTGGATCCTTTTGTGAGTGGCAGCTGCCCTCTTCCAGTTTATAACTTTTCTTTTAAATGTGTTTATGGCAACTTTTGATGTGCAGAAGAAAATATTAATGCAGCCACCCTTCCATACCCATGGGTTCTGTGTTTGGAGTTTCAATCATCACAGACAGAAAATAGGAAATAAAACTGCATCTGTGCTAAACATATATAGACCTCCTTCCTGTCATTATTCTTCAAACAGCACAATATTGCATTTATATTGGAGATTACTGGCAACATGCAAACAGCATGATATTATATATAAGGAACCCGAGTCTCTGCAGATGTTGGTATTCTGGAATGGTGGGGGCTGACCCAATCCCCCACGAACACAGAGATGATTGGATAGCCAGGTTATTAACACAGCCCCTTGCCGTTCGTGTTTTATCTGTGCCTTGTTAGATTTCCCAGAGGTAGGAGTTCTAGGTTAAATGGTAAATGTGTGTGCTTAACTGTTGCTTAAATGTCAAGCAGCGGGATGAGAGTGAGTCACTCCAAACCAAACCAAAACAAAAGCTATCATTGTTGTTTTCCTTTCTGTTTCCCCAACAGCGAGTGAAATGAATGTCTTTTTATGGCTCTAATCAGCATTTAGATGCACTTATCTGTGAGGTTTCTCCCCTGTTATTTGCACGTCTGTCTCTGCACTATTTCTTACTAACCTGTAGGTGTTATTTGTTGTACATGTATTGACTCCTTGTCTGGCATATCCATGGCAACTTCCTTCTCATTTCACATTTGCGTTTTTAAATGCAACACTTGTACATCTTTCTATACCCAAACTTTACATTTTCCTATAACAAACCTGCTGTTCTTTCACCACTTCTGAGTTTAGTTTTTTTCAATGTAAAGCTAAGAAAGGGACCTCTGTCCCTCCCTTCTACCCATCTCTCCAGGAACGTCTTCGGAAGGCCTGTTGGCTTGTGCTGATCTCTTCTTGCCTTCCTCCATGCCCCCTCCTCTTCACTGTCCTTGTTGCTTCTGCTGGTTTTCTTTAGTTTGGATTTCTACTTTTATTATTTTGCATTAATCTTAGATTAGCATGCAGTTGGGTTTCATTATGGCTTTTTCAGGCATATGTTTGTTCTTATCAATCCCCTCTGCACCCCACTGACCCCCCCATAGCCTCACTTCTGTTCTCTTGTCCCTTGCATCTTATCACCCTCCCTTCTCCCCTCTTTCTTCTTTAAGCTCTTACCTCTTCCTATGGTCCCTTGTCTAGTTCCCCCCCTCTCTGTCCCCCCACCACACACATCTAGGCCCACATATTTGTCTCTCTGTACCCAGCTTATTTACTTAGCGCATTGCTCCATCCCTTTGCCTGCACATGTCACAGTTTTCTAACTCTCCACAGCTCAATGGGATTCCGTGGTGTGTATGAACCAATGTTCTTCCTCCACTCATCTGTCAATGGGCATCTAGGTGGGTTCCATTCCTCAGGTATTGTAAACCGTGTCTGAATAAACATGAACGTACATGTATCTCAGTGGTAGAATGCGGAGTCTTGGGGGAATAGAGCCAGGAGCAGTGTGGCTGGGTGTACAGTGAATCTGCGTTTAGATTTGTAGAGAATCTCCATACTGCTCTCCTTAGTAACTGGACCATATTCCACTAGTGGTATCTAAGTGCTCCTGTGTGTGTGATCCACACATCATCGTCAGAATTTTTGTTATTTGTTCTCTTGATAATAGACCCTCATTCTCTATTAAACACCATTTTGTATTTAGTATGAGTAGATGTATAATTAGGAAACGGTCATATTTGCTTTACTAGATACACTGATGTGAACTTGAAGCATGCCTCTGCCTTCTTATTAATTATAAGTGTGCTACCAAACTGAGACTTTATTTTAAATTTTTAGAATTAAAAAAATCTTTGTAATTAGGGAAACAAATATTTTTTTAGAAAAACATCACAAAATGATACAAGGAATGTTGGTAGCCAACAAAACTCTTCAACTTAAAACCTACAAATATTCTCAGAAACAACTTTCAAAGCATCCTTTTCAGACACGTAGGGACCTGAGCTGTGCTGACAGGGTATGCGACAGGCAAAGCAGTGAGGTACAGCGGAACCCTTGTGTTAGCAGCTGGTCTATAGGCTTTAACCCCGGCTTTGCCAAGAGATGGGTGCACACTTTGGACAAGTCTCTTCAGCTTTGAGTTACTGGTTCTCTCCTCAATCCGGACTCTCCAGACGCTTTTCAGCTCTGTAACCTTACACAGTTCAGAGTATGACTTAGGCATGTCCGGTCAGCACCATGACTTTGGTTGTACGTATTGCTAGCCATAAAACACCCAAACTAACCCTTCCCTCGCCTCTGCGTGTGCGTGCGCCCGCCCACACGCACGCATGAGTTCATTTTCATGTTGGGGGGATGGTGCGTATGCGCATGAGCACATAAAGGCTAGAGGTCACACAGGCGTCATTCTTCAGGAACACGGCCCACCTTACTTCTAAGGTGATGTTTCTCACTTGCTTGGAACCCACTGATCTGACTGCCTACCAGTGAGTCCAGCCCTTACCTCACCCCTCACCAGAGCTGGGATTACAAGTGTGTGCCACTATGCATGGCCTTTTAACAGATGTTCTGGGCCTTGAACTTGGGTTCCACACATGTTCCTAGACTGGGTCTTCTCACGGGAGTCCCTGCATCGGCTTGCCGTCCTTTCAGCCCTGCCTGGTTGGCAGCGACCACAGACTTACACGACCTTTACCTTGGAGAATGCTTTTCTAACTAAAAAGCTAGAATGCTGCTCCTACCATCAACAGGTTAAACAGACAGGTGCTAGACCTAACAGCTGGCCTGGCTCCTTCTGGGCTGCCTGCCAGTGTGCGAGCACGGGACACGCTCTCTGGACATAAGCATCTCCACACACCAGAAGCCTGCCCTGCTAGCTTTCTCTCCTCCGGGCGCCGGAGGCCTGGGTGGCTGTGCCACCACGTCCAGGTTGCTGGGAGAAGCTGCCTTCTCCCTGTGGAGATGGCTCTGAGGCACTCCTCTTGAAAGCCAATTGAGTTGCTGCAATAGATTTGTTCTCAGCTTCAACGTTTTAACGGTTTCCTGTGACGCGGTGGGGCGCACAAGTGGTTTTCACCTCCGGCTCTGCCTAGTTCGGCAGTTCCTAGCAGAACCTCTTCAACACCAGATGCAACCAGCTGCTGCTTGCCTTTCCTGGGGACGCCTCAGCACAGCCTTCGGGAGCACCACGCTGGGATGGCCAAGGGTAGCTCTTTCGTCCACAGGTGAACCAGTAGCCGTTATCCCTGAAGATGAAACTACACTTGATGCACAGGGGTTTAGACGCCAGGATCTGAAACACAGAGTCAGGCAGGGTCTCAATACCATTTGACCCAACTAAGGCTTCCCGTGTTCTCATGCTTCGTATTAAGACATCGACACACAACCCCAGCTTTGGATGACCAGTCCAGCTCATAAGCCACTTTTTTTTAATTGCAGATCTTTAGCAATGGCATGCTTTATTTAAAATTGGGTGACGAGATAGACTGTAACGTGAGTCTAGAGGACTTCTTAGAGTTAGAAATGCCTAGAACCCAAATGAGAGAAGATTCCATTTTGTTGAAAGGTAAGCTGGATGCAACAGCAGTTCCTTAGGAGGCTGAGACAGGGGGATTGCTTGAGCCCAGGAGTTTCCATCCAGCCTGGGCAATGTGGGAACCTAATCTCTACTCTTATGTAAACAAACAAACAAACAAATGAATATTTAAAAATCTATAAGAACGTTAAGCTTGTTAAGTATAAAGGGCTTTTTTGGGGAAGGGGGACATGGAACAGGGGTTTATGTGGTCTAGGCTGACTTTTCACTTGCTGCCTAGCTGAGGATGTCCTTGAACTGCTAATCCTCCTGTCTCTACCGCCTACAAGGTATGGATTACCTGTATATGCCAATATGCCCAGTTTATGCAATGCTGAAGATAGAGCCTAGGGCTTAGAGCCTAGGACTTTTGTGTGTTAGCACACACTACTCACCAAGCCACGGCCTCAGCCCAAGCATGACATGAAAAATCAAGTTTTCTCATTGCCTGTGTGCTTTCCGTGGGTTTTGATGTATATGTGGTTCAGTGGGCACACTCTATGTGTCACAAATCCCGGCATACTATTGCTCCTTTGAGCCTACTTCTTTTGGGAGGCACAGGTGCAAAGAAACAAGAATGGGAAGATAATGCCCTACATACATTTAAGAGGTAAAAATTCAATATGCCTTTCGAAGCATAAAGAAAGGACCATTTTAACTGTAAGCGACGCTTGCAACCATTTTCCTTACTAGTGGTCACGACCTGGGGCTCATGGCATATTTATAATGCATAGTGATGTTCATATGACAGAAATAACTTTGTTTTTCTATAACCAAGCAAGCTTGACCCTCACTTTCTGATAGGCAGCATATAATATTTAGAAATAGCTCAGTCATTTCTTATTTAATATCTAGAATATATTTGGGCAACTACAGGGCTTTCCCATTGGTTACTCTTTTTTTTTCCTCCTCAGGGGAGAGCCTAGTTCTCATCTTATTCTGTTTCTAGCTCTTCTCTGGTCCCTACCTCAGTGGAGGAGTGAAGGAGTGACTTGTTCCTAGTTTCTGGACATTGGTTAGTACCCACTGTTAGGAATCGACCCAAAGGCTCCCAGTCACAAACTACAAATTGCTCTTGGACCACCTAAGACTTCTCTGACCTACAGTCACCTTCGGGATGTCTGGGAACCCCCCCCAGCTGCCTTTCTGTACACCAAAAAGTAGGAGGGCAGGTGATAAGAAGGCCACTTTAGCCCAGGTTTGTGGCTTCTCACCTTGGTGATGTTCAAACGTAATGGTAAGGATGAGAGGGACCACTGAAGTACATGTGTCTAATTAGTTAGTTACCGTTTCAAAAACTTCTGCGCATTAATCTGCTGTTCTTGCAGCCTAACCTGGTTTATCAGACACTGGATGCAATTCTAGCATTTGCAAGATGTTTTTTGTAAACCATTTGCCTCTACTTAATCTAATACCTAACAAAAGCTATGAGAAATGTTACAGCCTCGATTTACCCAGGCATTGTTCCTGTTTCTTTCCTGTGGTACCTGCTTATGGGAATTCCAGATTCTTCATGATTTTCACCTGTGAACTGAAATTTCCAGGAAAAAACGTCTTCACTGTGTCAAATATTCTGCAAGGCTGATTTTTTTTGGGAAAGATGGAATGGTACTGATTGGGGGACAAAATGATATTGGGCTGTTTTTGATGCTCCAGTCTTAAATTGCTTGCCTCTAAGTGCGACCTACCATCCTTAGGATTGTAAAGTATCTGTATCTTTTGGGAATGAACAAAGAGACCCTTCACTTCTGATAACCTAAAAACTAAAAATGGCATCAGAAACTACCTGAGGCCTAGTCCTGGTTCATTTTATGTCAACTTGACACAAACTGGAGTCATCAGAGAGGAGAGAGCCTCAGTTGAGAAAATGACCCCATAAGTTCCAGCTGTAAGGCATTTTCCTAATTATTGATCAGTGGAGGAGGGTCCGGTCCATTGGAGGTGGTGCCATCCCTGGACTGGTGGTCCTGGGTTCTATGAGAAAACAGGCTGAGCAAGTCATGAGGAACAAGCCAGGAAGCAGCACCCCTCCATGGCTTCTGCATCAGCTCCTGCCTCCAGGTTCCTGCCCTCATTGAGTTCCTGTCCTGATTTCCTGTGATGCTGAACTGTCATGTGGGAGCATAAGCTGAGCAAACCCTCTCCTCCCCAGGTTGCTTTGGTCATTGTGTTTCGTCACAGCAACTGTAACTTTAGCTAAGACCCTGAGAGTCCCACCTTTTGCTTTAAGAATCAACTTCCTGATGTTTCTCCCAGTGTATTTGAAAAGCACCTTCCCCAACAACCTTCCTGGATCTGTTGCTGTCTAGAAAGACTTCATGAAGTTGTTCCCATGTTGGAGCATGGCATTTGAGGTAACATGAATCCATGTTCCCAGGCCATAGACCCACTCATAACTGGCTCCAAAATAAATCAATATCCCTCCCCTTCTCCTTCCCTCCTTCTCTCCCTCTTTCTTCCTCTCCCTCCCCCCTCACCTTCCCTTTGAGGTGGGAATTGAACCTCTTGCATGGACAGACCATGTGCTGCAATTTTATAGCCTTGTCCTTTGGAAGCTGCAACCACACAGAGCTTTCTTGTGTTCTGTGTCGGACTTATTTCTGTGCTCTGTGCTCCATGACTTGAGTTGCAACAACCAGAAGAGAACTAATAACAGTGCAATGCTTACAGCATGACCAGAGGCAGAATCTCTCAGCTGAGGCAAAGAGAACTGTGTTTAAAGATCCACTCTAACCAGGCTGGTGGTGGATGCCAAAGGCTGAGGCAGAAGAATTGCAAAATAGGGGACAGCCTGCGCTACATCTACCCTCTCGGCAATTTGAATGTATCCCATACAGGACTCTAAACCGCTGTCACCAGGCTTCTATGCTAAGGAGTCTTGTACCCCTTCATGTCCATGGCCCCTCTGCCTCCCCATCCCTCACCTGACAACCACTGCTCCAGCTTTCTCCCTGGGTTCGTCGCTTGCAGAGTCTACATGCAATAAAGCTGTGTTTTACTGAAGAGTGTTCAGAAGAAGCAGAGCTGTGGCATTAGGCCTGGCACTGCCTGCTTGCCAGGGCCTTTGCCACATCCCTCATGCCTACCGTCTCTCCCCACGCTCTCAGTGTTCTTCCACTTCTCTCCTCTCCCCTTGGACGTTTTGCCTCTACCCCACACTGAGAGACCCCTCACTTCCTCGTCACCATCACTGTTACCCTGCTGTTTTTCTTTACAATACCTCCGACTGTGGTATGTGTGTGTGTGAGTGTGACCTTTTCTGCTTGCAGCTATCCTTGTGCCCACTGGAGTGTGGTCTCTCCAGCAGTAGGGAGTTCTCTTCCCTGCTCCACCCCCAATACCTAGAGAGTCTTCAGCAGGCAGCAGCTGCCCCCAGTGTGTGCTGATCCACTAAAGTGGATCCTGTCTCCTGATTCCTCTCTGGAGACATCACAGACGCAAGCCTGTACTGTGTGACATCAGTTGTACATGGCCTTCTCTGCCTGTGTCTCCAATGAACTGGCCCTCCGCTAATTGAAAACTTAGAATGGAGAAATGTTCCTTTCTCAGTTTCTGTATCTTCATATCCCCCATCCATACAGTTTCTTCTTGTATCAGGCCTTATAAAGAGCTTTGCAATTTTGGGGGCACACGGAATCCCTCTGTCTTTGTCTTTATGTGGGCCACGGACAGAGGCTTGCTTCATGATCTTTCTGTATCCCTAAAAACATCACCCAAACATGGAAGTATTTGAGAAAGCATTCTGGCTTGCCGAAGTACCTGAAGTACATACCACAGATGACATGGGCTGGGGTTGCTGCACTCCCGGCCTGCAGAGGGAGTGGGCTGCTGTCTGTCACAGCTGCTGCGGGCCTGCCGTGTCCCCAGGACTGTACACCTCAGCAGGCTTGGACTAACCCAGCAGAACCTAGGACCCTTCCAGACCTGTTTCTCTCACATCTGCTGAAGCACAATACCACCACCCACCCACCGCTGACAGCGCTCGCTCTCCTGCCAGGAGCTCATTTAGTACTTTGCATTTATTTTCTCAATTAATCCTTACTGAAGGCAAGGGCTATTATAGCCTTCCTTTTTACACAAGTGAAAACTCCAGCCCAGAAAGATTAAGCAACTTGCCCAAGGTCGCACGGTAATTGGCAGGCCTGGGGTTCAAGCACAGGGTAGCTGTTCCTGAGCTTATTGTCTTCATTCTTACTTCAGGGCTGCTAGGCAATCTAGTGCACACAGCCCATCACTAACGTTCTTGCAGCCAGGTTAGCTTCCTATTTGATGCTTTAATCTACAAAGAGAATATTAGTGTAATTAAAAGCGTTAAACGAAGGACTGGGGAGATGGCTCTGTGGGCAAGAGCATTTGCATGAGCCATCCTGTAAAAACATGGGTGTGGCTACATGTACTTAAAACCCAGGGCTGTGGAGGCAGAGGGTGGAGGGTCACTGGGGCTTGCTCAGGTCAGCCCAGCTCACTAAACTCGATAATTCTAGAGTGAAACCTGGTGGAGCAGGTACCTCCTCCGGCCTCCATGAATGCCCACCCGCAAGCATACATGTGCACATACCACATGCATATACCTCACACACACTAACATGCAAAACAAAAAACAATACATAAATTTTAAAATAAAACCTTTCCATCTTGTAATGGGTGCCTTTATTACCGAAGCTGTAGCACACAGAGAACACAGGCTACAAGTGCTGAGTGGAACCCTAGACTCAGATGACCAGAACTTCCAAGATAAACCACAGCCCCCGTGTTTGCGCTCTGCTTCGCAGGTGTGTGTCTGTGGTGGTCTAATGACTTTCACATGCGTTAGCATGCCGTTCGTGGGTCTGAGGATGGACCAGTTGTCCTATGAGGTGAGGGAATTAGCTTCCCTTTCACCTTCTGTTAAAACCGCAGGTCTTCCCAGAATGAACTGCTCCGTCCAACGAGAGTAGCCTGTGAAATGATTTCACAGGCTGTGGGGCTTTGATGGCGATAATTCTTGGATGTCAAAAGGATAAGGACACAGTTTTCTGCTTCTAATTTTATTCATATGAAATGATGGTATTGAGCTGTCCGCAGAGTACCCCTGTGGATTAATTCCAGTTTCTCTTTTGTAGAGGAGACTTAAGGGAAGCCTTAATCTGCTTTATATTTAACTCTTATCTCCATGCTATGAATTAAAAATAGAATGCTGGACTGCAGTCTGGCCTCCCCAGTCTTTGAGGGTTCAAATTACCCAGGGTGAGGATGGATGCCAAGCTGTCCCAGGCCTCTCTGTGGTTCAGCAACTCTCGTTGACTTCCTAAACACCTGCCACTCTGATTTTCCATCCAAGTGCGGCGCGTTAACCTGTCTCGCACAAGAAGTCCTTCGTCTACGATTCCTGAATGGCAGTTACCATTTTCCCCATCATGAAACCCAACCCCCGAATCTATTTAGAATGTGTAATGCAATATTCTTGGTTTGCTTTTTTATTATTTTTGAGACAGGCTCT
Source organism: Ellobius talpinus (assembly GCA_001685095.1). Lineage (NCBI taxonomy): Eukaryota > Metazoa > Chordata > Mammalia > Rodentia > Cricetidae > Ellobius > Ellobius talpinus. Next base: position 9,411 of record LOJH01048704.1, read on the forward strand.
CGTGTAGCCCAGGCTGGTCTGGGACTTGCTTTGTGCCCAGGATGACGATGAATTCTTTGTCCTCCTGCCTCTACCCTTTGAGTGCGATGATTCCAGGCTTATGTGGTGTTCAGGATCAAACCCAGAGCCCCGTGCACACTAGATAAACTCCCTATAGCTGAGCCACATCCTTCTCACACTCTTCTTCCTTTTCCTTCAACACGATGTTTGTCCTTCCCTAAGGGATGTCTAAGACAGAGGACAGGGCCAAGGTTCAGGCCTTGCTTCAAGTTTACTCGGGGCTGCATCCTTTCAACTGCCCTGTGAGGGTCACACTGTTAAGAGGAAGGGCATCGAAGGAAGAGTGACTAGGCCACCAGAGCTCCTGAGAAGACAAGGTCTTATCAGAGAAACCTCCTACTGCCTTTGGCTAAAAGTCTCTCCACTGGTTGACCTCACTCTACCCTTGGGCTCTTAGTCTCTATGTGCAATCACGATCCCTGCTGTCACCACACAGCCCCACCCACACAGCCTCCTGAACTGTGAGAAATAAATCTACGCATTTAATGAATTCTCTCGTCTCTGGTATTGTGCTATGTCACAACAAATGAAGACAGGAGTCATTAACCCAACAGTCAGTCATTCAGTGTTGAAAGGGAAACGTAGCGTATATAAGCACACAGCACTGCATTTCCGGTGTCCAGCCTGACCAGAACAGCACAACTGGGGAAGACTGTGTCTTGTCCAAGTGCGGGGGCAAAGCTGAGCTCCTTCATCAACAGTGTCCTGTCCTCTGTTCCTCCTTTGGCCCTCATAGTGAGTTTCACCTCCACGCTCTTGAATTAGAATGGAATACCAAAGAAAGCTGTCATGTGCTGTGACGGTCACAGACACCTTCCTGTCCCCATTGGTGAGGAAGAGCCCAGTGGCCTTTGCTCCTTCCCTCTTCTTCACTTCATAAGCCTGAGGGAAAGGATGCTGTCCACCTACTCCTTGTACCTTAATAATGGGTACAGAACAAGCAAAACAAAACAAAACAAAACAGAGTCCCTTACATGGTGAACCTCTTACCCCTCTGGACAATGTGCACCCACTTCCCAACTGAGAGAGGTCAAATAGAACAGAAAGCCAAGGGAGTGTTGAGACCAGCACCCTGAGCCAGAAGGTAGAACGGAGAGGGGGAAATGGGAGTTTCAGATGATATTGGATGGGCTGGGGCTGTCACTTCATGAAACTTGGCTCTAGTTAAATGCATGCATCATCTGTCCGGTGTGGAGAGTCAAAGGGTGCTCCCAATATCTGTGGGCACTGCCATTTCCCAGACCCGGTCTAGCTGGTCTCATGACTGGGATCTGCTTGTTGGAATCTGACTAAAGGGACACATGTCCATTCAATATGGTACCCAAAGTCTTCCACACAGGCTGCTCCGTGCGTGTGTTGTGTGTGTGTGTGCGTGCGCACTGTGGCTGTGGCTGTGTATACGATTCTGTGTGTGAAAGAGGGGAGAGAAAGACATATGGGTATTTACATGTGGTTTATGTTGAAGATGTACATTTACTGCAGATTTTGGTGTATGCAAAAAAAAAATTTAAAGTGGCTGCCCTACATGGATCAGCTGCAGCTAACCTGCCCCTGACAGCCATTGTAAACACAGACTATGGATCCTACCAAGATCTACTGAGCTGGGAATTTGACGTGCTTAACAAATACCCCAGAGTTGCTGCATGAGCACTAACGTTGAAAACCACTTTAGTCCTGGCATCTGTGAAAGGGTTTTCCTGGCAGCCTTGGGGCTGTTTAAGCCACCAACTTCCATACCTATTTTCTTTGGTCACTGTCCAGAGAATGAACCTTCCTACTCCCCACTCCATCCAGGCGCTGTACGGTCTCATCACAGTAACCCTCTGTGCAGAGTCGCAGAAGCCTTTCAGAAGTCTCCCCTCCCCCACGCGTCCCTGAACTCCCTGGCCCTCAGAACAGCCTGTTGCATAACTAACAAAGATCCAAGCTCCACCACCTTTTTCTCATCGTTTTCACGGTCAAAGGAAAGCTGCTGTCAAAGGAAAGCACTGGGTAGATGTTCTCTTTGTGCTTGGAAAGTAGGTCAAGGCCCCTCTAACGTCTTCACTGCTGCTCCTGAGTCACAGGTTTCCCACCCTTTGGAACAAGCTTTATCAATTAGGATGCCTTTGGCAGTAAGTCATGGAGTGTCCAACTGCCAGGACCTAACAAAGGAACACTTATTATTACAGTGTATAGTAAATGGAAGGGTTGCATGATTCTTTACTAGCTCAACAGGTCTTTCTGCCCTGCCTCATCCAGGACGTTGGATTTTATCCTCAGGCTCGTTCTGTGATGGCTACAAGACAGCTGCCGCAGCTCCAGCCATGGTGCCCTTCACAGCTGTGTCTGTAGTGATCACCCATGGCTTCCATAACAATTAAGACACACCTGGTACTTAGAACAACAGAAATGTATTCTCCCGGAATCAGCGTCACTGGGGTGAAATGAAGGTGCCAATGGGGTTCTGCACCCTCTGAAGGTTCTGCAGGAGAAGCTGGTCCTTGTCTCCTGTGGTTCCTGATGGTTCCAGCATCCCTCGGCTATGGCAGTACCCCCTCTAGCCTCCCTCTGTCTGACCAGAGTGTATGGGAGCTTCTTTAGTCCGCCGGTTCTCCCTCTTCCTCTCTCTTACAGAGACACCAAGATTGCATTAGTGCCTGCCTGGACAGTGTAAGAGAGTGTCCCAACATCACAGCCTCAGATTCGATCATATCTGCAAACTTGAACATATCCCAAACCTTCGGGGCTATCACCTGGCCCAGTATAATACCCTACACCAGGATGTGCAGATCCTTCTTAGCCACAATGTCCTCTTTTCCTATCTGTTTATTTGAGACAGCCAAGGATGGCCTTGAACACTTCTGAGCCCCTCATCTCACTTCTCAGGAACTGGGGTTACATTTGTGCGCCACCATGCTCAGCTTGCTTCATGCACAACAGTCAAGCAGTTGGCCGACTGGACCACATCTCAGTGTCTTTTATCTATAACGTCTTGCCAGGGCGAAGAATCTTCACTGGACGCCTTCAGTGTGTTAGCCCCAGATCTATTAGCTGGACAGGGTTCATGAATACAGTTCAGAGCCTCTTAGGAGAGGAAACTGCCAGCAAGAAAAGGCGCCAGAGAGAGAGACCAAACTGTTGTGTCATTGGGACAGGGTCCCTCTGTCCTTTCCTGGTGTTTTCTTTAGTTTTTCCCCATGCCCACAGTGCTCAGGCCATATTTGCATGCTGCTCTCTGCCATGCATCAGCCCCGTCCTGGGTTCTGTTAAAGTCATCAGTCACCAAGTCCTGGACGACCATCCCCATGATCTCCTTGTTCAAACCTCGATTGTCCTTAGGTCACACCCTCCCTTCTCTCTGTTAGGCTCTTCACATCCCAGTCAATAGGAGAGCCTGGCAGATACCCTTTCTACCACTCATCCACTTGCTTAACCTTGTCCTGAGATGCTGTGTTGACTGAGTTTTCTGTCCAGCCCAGATCCCACAGTCGTTAAGTCCCAAAGAAATCACACAGAGGTCTACATTAGTTATAA
>LOJH01048712.1:0-12985 GCA_001685095.1 Ellobius talpinus
ATTAATAGAAATGGGTTAATCAAGATTAGAGAGTTAGCCAAGAAGAGTCTAGATTTATGGGCCAGACAGTGCTTAAATGAATACAATTTGTGGTTGTTATTTCAGGGTATAAGCTAGCCGTGCGGGAGCCAGGTGGGACCAAAAACAGGCCTGCGCTCCCCTTTCACTACACCTTTCCTCATCCATTTTGGCATGTGCATTGGTGTCTTCCTTGTTCAGCTCACAACTGAGCAGTCATGTTGGAGAGATTTTGTGGTTGTATCTTCTGACATTACTAGCAGACAGTCTTGCAGCAAACTTTCTAATTTTCTGGCTCTTGCAATCTTTTTGTCCCCTCTTGCACAGTGTTTCCCTGAACCTTAGGATTGGGATTACTTTGTAGGCTCTTGACCTCTACATTTTGATTGGTTTTGGTTTTCTTTAGTGATCTCCATCTGTTGCAAAGAAGGTTTTGTGATATAGAGTGAAAAATACACTTATATCTGTGGATATAATGACAAATATTTGTAGATTGTTGCTAGGGATTATCCTGGTTTTGTAAATTAGTAATTGTAGGTTCTCCTCTAATAACCATTACTTCACTAGCACTGAGTAGACGGTAGGTTTCCAATCTGGAATGGTTCCTACTTGTTAGAGGGTCTTAAGTCCAGAGAGCTGTTCATGTAGCACTTTAACCTTGGGGTTATTGTGCAATGGTGCTTGTAGTCCACTGTTAATTGCCTCTTTCCTTTGGAAACTTGCATGGTGTTTTTTGCTACCACTAGAATTTAGGGAGGGGATATTCAGGTAAGTACAAGCTCAGGGATTTCTGACCCATTTTTCTGAAGTGAATGGTGTTTTCAGCAATAAGGAGTTACTTTTCACTTCTGAGAAGTAACTAAGGGCAACAGCAATAGGCTGTATGACTTGGGATTCTTGGACATCCCTGTCCAGCAGCTCACAAGAGGTCTTCTCAATTCTTTTGTATCAGGGTTTTAGTTAATTTCTTTTAAGCTCTTAGAGAGAGCACCCAGATGAGCAAAGTTCCTTAAAATGAATTTATACACAGAATTATGTGTTATAAATAGTTAATAGAATTAATAACTTAATTAATTACTTGTGGCATTTTTAGCCATCCATATTATTTTACCCACCTCTCTCATTCTTCTATGTGTAACTCTCACCTCCTTCACTAAAAAGCCCCCCTTTCCCATTTATCCTACCAGAACATTTGTATTTAGCTATTATCATTTACCTTTCCCACCTTTTTCTATATTTACCTCCCCACTCCCTAAAAGAGTCTATCCTTTCCCATTGCCCTGGTCAGACAACTTGTACTCTGCTATTTCCCTCTCCTGGCAATGGTCCCGTTTTACTTTCTTAGGTACTATAGTTAATATAGGCTATGTATTCACATCTGAAGGTTTGGAGCTAGGAGCTTCCAATGAAAGAAATCATGCAGTATTTGTCTTTCTGGGTCTGTGTTACCTGACCTAGTTCCATCCACTTACCTACAAAGCTCATTATTTCATTTTTGTTACAACTAAATAGTATATGTGCTCCATTTTCATTATCCATTTGTCAGTTGTAAAACATTGAGCTGTTTCAAATTTCTGGCTCTTGTGAACATGCCGAGAAAAGTAACCATGGAGTAGGATGTCGAGTTTTCAGCACACGTCAAGGAATGGTTCAGCTGGATTATATGGTAGATTTACTTTTGGCTCTTCAGAATTATCCACACTTACTTCTATAGTGGCTGCACTACCTTCATCCCACTAATGGGGAATTAGGGCTCCCTTTTCCCTCATCCACTCCAATTGTTGGCAATTGTTCCATTAATCACTGACACTCTGACTGAGGTAAGATGAAATTTCAAAGTTGTTTTGATTTATATTGTTCCTAGTTACTAGGAACAAAAATAAAGTTTTGAGATATCTCTTAGCCACTTTTCTTTTTCTTCTTTTGTTCCATTGGTCTAAATGCCTGTTTTTGTGATTGTACCATATTGTTTTGATATCTATGGCTCTGTAATATATCTTGACATATGGAATTGTAATCTCTCCAGCACTGTTCTTTGTCCTCAAGATTGTTTTAGCTCTCTGGGGTCTTTTGAGGTTCCATATTAATTTTAGGATGTTTTTCTATTTCTTTGAAGAAATGGAGATTTATATTTTTATTGCATTGAATCTGTAAATACCTTTTAGTAGAATGGTCAATTTCACATTAGTTCTACGAATCCATGAACATAAGATGTCTTTCCAGTTTTCCTGTTTATTTTTCTATCTCTTTCTTCAGAGATTTATATTTTTCATTATATCCACCCTTAGATTTCTCACAGACAAAATAGCTGAAAGGAAAAGTGGGTGTGAGAGGTAGGTGGCTAGTCCCCCCTCCAATTTCATTAGAGTTAACAAGTGTTTTGAGTTGTTTGTTTTGGAGCAGTCTGTTATGTAGCCCAAGCTTGCCTTAAACTATGTAGAGATATGTTCAATGCAGGAGGTGGCAGGTGAGAGGAAAAAAGGGAGAGGTAGAAGTCACATATGTGGTAGAGGATCATCTTTATCCTAGGGCTGACATCAGGGTAGTGGAAGCATGTGGCAGAGGGACATCTTCATCCTAGGGCTGACGTCATGGTAATGGGAGCATGTGGCAGAGGGACATCTTCATCCTAGGGCTGACATCATGGTGGTGGGATCATGTAGTAGAGGAACATCTTCATCCTAGGGCTGATGAGGAGCAAAAAGTGGCTTGGGAGGGACCTACTCCCACTAACCTGCTTTCTCCTAAAGTTTCCAGAACCTTCCCAAATAATGTCACCTCTTGGGTCCAAATAAACTCCTTATTCCAAATGTTTTCTCAGCATCTTACAAGGGTTTTTCTCCATTCTGTATGTAGAAACTCAGGGGCTGTTCTCCTGCATGTCTTGCTCCCTTTCCATCTGACTGACAACTCTGATTTTCCATTGATGGTACGTGGGCCCCATTATTTTGCGTCCTGTGGCAATACCACAGTATAAGTATGTGGCAGAACAAACCTACTCACTTTGTGGCCAGAAACAAACAAAAAATGGAAAAAGCAAGGATCTGAGAGATACTGGCAAAGTGTGGTCTGTAACGAGCCTTTCTCTGTCCCACAGCCAGCTCCAAAATAATGACAAAGAGACTTATTATTAATTATGAAATCTGGACCTATAGCTTAGGATTGTTTTTAACTAGCTCTTATAGCTTAAACAACCCATTACTGTTAACCTACTTTTTACCATGTGACTTTTTACCTTTCTTTCTTCTGTATGTCTGACTACCTCAATGTCTCATTGGCATCTCCTCCATGCCTCAATTATCTCTTCTTACTTCCTTTCTCTACCTGGAAGTAATGCCTATACCTCCTGCCTAGCTATTGGCTATTCAGCTCTTTATTAAACCAGTCAATCACAGCAATATGTCTTCACACAGTGTACAAATATCCCACAGTAGGGGTCCTTGAGAGTGAAAGAGGTTTCTCTCTTGCTCAAGTGAGCAAAACCCAGAATGCCAGACAAATCAGTAGCCACCAAAGTGACCTTGGGCCAGTGACATCTGGGTCCCTTGTCTTGTGACAGGGACAATGGGACTATGAGTTTCAGATGGAGTTTTCTTGTAAGGTTATAGATGTGAGAGTTCCCTCACACCAGGAACAGGACCAGAAAATGGAGTCACCAAGCTGTTAGCTCAGAGGCTTTTTCTGACTTATGGCAGAACCTGGGGTGAGGCACAGGGAAGCAGTTAGTCCGGTTGTCCCACCAGTGAGTTTCCAGAGACCTCTCAGCTTCAGTCATGTCATCACATGGAGTTTCCAGTCAGGGGTACTTGTTTAGCTTGTGTAAAAGGACAGAAAGATAAGAAACTAGAAATCCCTTCCTGACCTCCAGCCAGGACAGAATCAAAGTTATTTTCAGTTTCTGGCCAAGGACAATAATTAGAACTGTTCACTTTGGGGATTCGTACCCTAAAAAAAACTATTTTCAACACGGGGTCCCACTATCCCCTTTAGAGCACACATGTAAAGTTGCAGGAGTCCACCTCTTACAGTACCACCACCCATCAATAGCACCATGGCTGGTGCCCAAACCTCTGATCAACCCCACATCCGTGCTTGCACTTTTTTTTTGTAAGAATACTGGAGCACCTTTCCTGAGATGCACCACTTTGGCTCATTTGGGAATGTCCATTGTTTTGACAGCTACCTAAAAGGTTAACCATTAACTGTACAGAGACTCTTAGAAGGCTATTCAGGGAGCCTGGCTCCTATCAGTTACAGATATTCGATCCAGATGATGTTATTCTCTGTTACTTTGTCAAATAAAACTGCAACCCTCTTAAAATAAAAAGAAGTCACATATCTGAAAATTGCTCAGCTGTCTCTGCCCCTAATTCTCTAAACTCCAAAGATCCTAAAGAGTCCCATTTCCAGCCCAGAGGGGTCAATGAATGGTAATTCCTTATATCCAACCAGTATTCAATATTCCTATATTGTCTTTGCAAAATAAATGATTAAATTTGGATCCAGACAACATCCATATGTTGCAAGTGGTGGATGTGTCCCTTGAGTCACTTTTGTATTTGTTTGTTCTTTGTTATTGGAGACAGTATCTTACTGCATAACTCCAGCTGAGCTGGAACATGCTATGCTCCCCAGGCTGACCTGGAATTTGTTGTGATCCTTAGGCCTCTACCTTCCAAGTCCTGGAATTACAGAATTACAGGCATGTACTTGGGTCATGACTTAGGTCATGTATCTCTGTGTGTGTGTGTGTTTCTGTGTTTGTGTGTGTGTGTTTGTGTTTGTTAGGGATTGAAAATTATAGCCTCATATATGTTAGGCAAGTGCTCTATACCAGAGCTGTATCCATAGTCTTGCTGATTGATCCTTCATATAAAGTAACTATTTAAAAGTATTCTTTCCTCTGCTGTTCTTCATTCAGATACTTGATGATATATAGTGCTATAATTGGATTATACTCCCCAAATTTTATGTATTATATAAATAATTCCAAATGCAACTATATAAACTGGGGTTAAAGGAGGTCACTAGATTATAAAGTCTCTGTCCTTACCAGTGGGTTAATGTTTTTAGTGTGGAGTGGCTTAGTTGTCATAAGAATATTGAGTTTGAGTTCATCTTGCTGGGCTGCTGCTTAAAGCTCTCCCCCTTGTAATAGCTCTTTTAGAATCTCACACAACACATTTAGAGCGTATTCATCCCCCTCCAACAAAGCTTGCCAGATCAACCACCTCTTCCCTACCTACCCAACTTTGTGTCTTATAATAAAAATATTTCAAGACCAATTTGTGCTGCCCCCAAACCCTTGGATATGTGGTTCTCTACAATTTCTCAGGATCTACAGTGTAGACTCTACACTTTCAGAGACAACTGCCTCTTCCTCTCACATCAGCTACCCCCTTAAAGCTCTCTTGCTCTACTGTCATCTGTCTTAGTATAACCGAACAAAACTGCCCAATGCTAACACGTTGGCAGTTCATTTCCAGCCTCCAGAAGCTGAGAATTTAAATTTTATTTTTATAAATTATGTATGTGATGGTTTACTTTTACTTTTAACTTGACACAGTCTAAAAGCACCTATGAAGAGAATACCAATGAAGGATTGGTCTATGGCATGTTTTTGGGGATTGTCTTATTTAATTGATGCCAAAAGACCTGGACCATTATAGGCAAAACCATTCCTTGTGCAGGGGGTTTTAAACTATATAAGAGTGGAAAAATAAGCTGAACAAACAAGAAAGAATGTATGCATTAATTTCTCTCTGCTCTTGACTGTGTATGTAATATGACTATCACTCTGAAGTTCCTGTTTTGACTTTCCCATAATGATGGATGATAACCTGGAATTATAAGTTGAAATAAACCCTTTATCCTTTAAGTTGCTTTTGTTGAGATTTTTAAATAATAGAAATGAATCTAAGTAACTTGGATATTCTCTTTTTCAACTTTTTAAATTTTTATTTATTTTTGAGACTTTCATACATGTATACAAAAATGTGATCATATTTATTCCCCATCTCTGATCTCTGCCCTCAAATTCCTCTCATATCTCTTTCAACATATCCCCTCCCAATTCTCTCTCTCTCTCTCTCTCAAAATCTATTGAGTTCATATAGTGCTGCCCATATGAGCAGGGTGTGGGGGTCATCCATTGCAACATGGAAAACCTGCCTGTGGCCACATCTTCAAAAACTAACAATTCTCCTTTTCCCAGCCGCTATCAATTATCAGCAAAGCATGGTGCCTGGAGATCATCTGCTCATCTGCGCTGGAATGTTGGCAGCCTTGATCTTGTGCAGGTCTTTGCACAGATAACCACAAGTGCAGTGAGTTCATGGGTACAACAGCCAGGCCGTGTCCGGAGACAGCATTTCCATCCTCCAGGTTTCCCAGTTTTTCTGCATCCTCTTCCACTGTTCCCTGAGGCTTTTTGTCTGAATGTAGATGTTCCATTTCAGAGTTTAGGTTTGTTATGCATGTCTCCCATCAACTACTTCCCACTGAAAACGAAGCTTCTATAAAGGCAATCAGTTAAATTGAATTTTGCCTTTAACAATAAACATCTGTACAGATCCAATCAATTCACAGAGTGAGATAGGTAGACAGGCAATGTGGCACAAAGCAGTATGCACATAATAAAATTACACCTGTGTGTGCATTTGTACATACAGAATATGTGTAAACATGAGTGTGCACATATAAAGAGACAGAAAAGTTTCCATTTTGCCTGGGCATCTCATTCAGTTTAAACACAGAAGTTATGGTGAATTTTAAATATACCCATGAATTGTAAAGCACTCTAAAGGTTAAGTCTGCCTCAGTCTAGGGAGTAGAGTGAAATAGGATGGGTCAAATTACATGGAGCAAAAATAACCCCTTATATTGATAAAGTAAATCCATCAATTAAGAAGTTGTTCAACCTGGTATAAGTGAAGTACATAAGCAAAAGACTCCATGACATAGATGCCCAAGGCCAACAAAACATTCAGATCCCTGTATATACAAGGTTCGAGGCTCAATTCTCAGTACTGCATGTACTGGACCTGTTGGCATAATTCTGACACTGAATATTCTCTTATACAAAACCAAAACAGATTAACATATCAGAATTCAAATGTTTGAATATGGAGTTATATATTCCTATCAGGAGGCACACAATGCCTATTTTTTTCTTCAGGGATATAGCTACTGAGGATTTTTTTCTTAGGCCTATTAATTCATTGGTGGTTTCATAACTATGCATTAATATGGCAATAAAAAGAGAATTATCTCTGTAAGATTATAGTAGTATATAACTTGAAGTTTTCTTCATATTTCTAAGTTAAGTAATAAAGTAATCAGTTGGAATGATAGCAAAGATGATACAGTGGAAATTCGAGGGAGAAAAGGCATGAAAATGCCACCAAATAGAATGGGAACATGACTGGGCTAGAGAAATTTAATATGAGTCTGGGGTAAGACTAAAAGGACACAGATAATATTCATGGCCAACAATTTACAATAAAGCAAATAAATGTGGTTATATAGTTTTCATGAACCACTTTTGCTTGCATTGATTCAGATAAATGAAGGTAAAGAATTGGATTTAACCTGAATTACATTTTGATTGGTGAAGGTGAGGAAGAAAAATGTAAGCATATTGAGAACATATGTGAGGTAGTGATGATAATGATGAGCCATGGTATTCACACCAATAAAAAATAAACCGAAGTCTTGAGAATTATGAGAAATTATTATAATTTGATGACGCATAAAGAGTGAGTGTCCTGTAAAGTTTTAAAAAGACTGAAGTTCCAGGTGCTAAAAGGAGTATGTTAGAATGACAGGAGGAGTCGGGACATAGTGGTGTGTTTGAAATTGGGAATATAAAGAGAGCAATAAACTTTAATAATAAATATGAAGAGAGAATATAACCATGACACTAAGCACTAAAGAGAAATAATGTTTAGAATCTCTTGTCCTTGACAAAGACCTAACTGCCCTGGGGACCAACGTTTTTACTATCTTTTCCCATGCTCCTCTTGTCCATTACTTCAAAATTTGACACTTACTTTTGGTCATGGAATTAAGCCTTCAGACATTTTGGAAACTATTTTGAGTCACCCCAGGCAGGAGGCAGGTAGACAGCATTGGACAACTGTCTTAAATTTTCTAGGTTTCGGTTTTCTTATCAATGAACTAATGACAAAAGAGTTTGCTCTTAATAGTTGTGATGGCTAGTTTTATGTCAATTTCATACAAGCTAGACTTAGTTTGGAAGAGGGAACCTCAACTGAGAAAACACACCCACTATACTGAACTTTAGACAAGTCTGTAGTACATTTTCTTTATTATTTATTGATGTGGGAGGGTCCAGCCCACTGGGGGGTGGTGCAACCCTTGGAATGGTGGCCCTGAGTGCTATTAAAAACCAGACTCTGGAAGCCAGGGAGAACAAGCCAGTAAGCAGCACTCCTCTATGGCCTCTTCTGTGTATGGGTTCAGGCTCCTGCTCTCATTGAATTCCTGCCCTGACCTCCCTCAGTAATGGCTGAGATGCAGACCTGTAAACTGAAATAAACCTTTTACTCCCCAAGGCACTTTTGGTCATGGTGTTTTATCAAAGCTTAGGAAGCTAACTAAGACAATAGGTTTCAGATTCCTTGTTATTAAGGAAGAAAAGACTACAAAAACAAAACATTTGTATGGGTATAGAGTGGTATACAATCTCTCGCTCTCCCTTAGCTCGCCCCTCTTTTTTCCTCTTCTTTCACCTCTCCCATCTCTTTCTCTCTCCTAGTGTCATTAATTTATTAAAGACAACATATTTTTGGTTGTGAGCCTTGCCTTCAACGACTAAGCTATCTTTTGAGCCAGAAGTTGAAATAATCTAGGGGATTAAATAAGGAAATATGGGGAGACACAGCTAAAATTAAGGGGCATTTAAGGGGTAGTATGGAATTCTATACCAGAAGCTTCCTAAAATATATACATGTGTGAAGGTGATCTAAATGAGATTGCCAAATAATGGGGGAGACAAAGTCCAAACTGGACGGCTACCAATTGAAGCTTTCAGTACCAGGACATCTAATTGAGTTATTGGCCAAAGGAGTCACATGGAAATCCCAAATAGCTCAGGTTTGTAGATTTCTCTCCATAAACTGTTAGCAAGGCCCTCTTGCTTAAGACAACACCTGCGCAACTCATTGGACTTGGAGAAGTAGAGCTAGTGCCTACATAAAGCATTTATCCCTATGTTCTAGGCTATTTGTTATAGGAATGAAGGTACTCTGCTTGCTACCAAAAGAGAACTGTAAATCCCAAGCAGGTCATAAGCCCTTTGATCTACAATGTCCTGACTATAAGGCATGATAGGGAACTGTGGCACAAAGCTTATGGGAGTAACCAATCAATATCTGATTTGACTTAAGACCCACTCCATGAGATAAGACCATACTTGACACTGCTTAAGTGACTGAGATCCAGAGACTAGACAGCCTATGAACCTACAGTAAAATCAACTAGCACTGCACAAAAACAAAATAAACAGGAATGTGATCAAATGACTCCTAACATTATTCCACTAGACTCCTAGACCAATGCTTTGCTCACCCCTCCTCAGACAATCTCCCTCTTGCAGCAGATATGAACAGATACTGAATCCCACATCCAGGTGCTTGCACAATTACAGGCCTTGGAATGCTAAGCTCCAGCTGGGTCATTATCAACAAAACCCTGCCCTCAGGTCACAGGGAATACAGCCAAGGAGGAGGCCAAAAGATTGTGTAGGAGATGGAGGACACCAAGAAAACAAAGACTTCTAAATCAACAGGATCAAAGCCCAGGTGAACTCCCCAGACTGAAGCATTTTGCACAGAGCCTGCACAGATCTGTACCCGTACTCTGTGGATACATTATGGCTTCCAGTTTAGTGTTTTTATGGGATTTCTGAGTGTATAAATGAGTGGGTCTCTGATTCTTCTGCTATCTCTTGGGTTCTTTTCCTTCTGTTGGTTTTCTCTTGTTCAACTCCAACATAATATTTTTATCTTACTATATTTTATTATATTATATTTTATTACTATATCTTAGAAGCCTGTTCTTTTCTAATGAAAGATGGAGAGCAAGTGGATCCAGATGGGAGGGGAGGTGTGGAAGAATTTGGTGGAGTAGAGGAAAGAGAAAGCATAATCAGGATATATTATGTGGGAAAAGAATCAATTTTGAATAAAAGGAGAAAGAAAAGGTAGATTTCATTTTTATTTTAGATGTGGAAGCAATAGGCAAAACACACTGAACTGCTGACTTGTATTGAACCTTTACTTTCATAGTTATAATAAGTACACAATGGCTTCTTCATTTCTATGTTTAAGAATACATTCTTTCCCTCTAGGTCTGAGTACATGAATTTTTTAATATTTATGGGGGAAATATAATGTTAATGCAGTGACAAATCTAATTATATCTGTTAATGTAACACTTTGGGCATTGAAATACTGGCTTGCTACAGTTATCAAGGGAATTCCTCAATATCAATAATGAGTTCACCAGTGAGTAGTAGTGTTCCTACAGGGAGCCCTGGGACACAGTAGTAATTTAATACATAGTAAAATACTTTGTAATTATGCAGTTTTACAATGGTAATATGTATGAGTTACAGCTTATTACACACACAAGTGTGTGCATGCATGCACACACACAGAGAGAGAGAGAGACTATTAAAGTGCAGAATTCCAATAAGAAACCTTAATGCATTTACCAGTTCTGTGTTTGAAATTTTATATATTATTGTCAACTATGACCTTTCTGAAATGGAAAACAATTTTGTGGAATGCAGGCTTCTGGTGTAGAGGTCTTGTCTTTCATTTTGGAGACAAATGAACCTTTTTCTGCTTAGCCTAGTAAAATTATGAGGACTAAAGATTTTTCAAGAACTTTTTGAAAGGATGACACAGTCCCATTTCATTACAAATGCTAAAAGCACTATGTTTTCTCAACTGATTTCTGATTGGATTTGAAGCCTGCTTGCTCCTTAGGAGGGAATACATGCCTGGTACTTTAAGCCTGCTCAAAAGCCAGTGGATGGGGAGACCACAGACCCAGATTGGGGGGGGGCATCTACTACTGTCATCTAGCTGAATGTACATGTGATCAAACTGGCTTATAAATATTAAAGTTTATACATACAAATTTGTACTGGTCTCAGCGTTGATCAGAAAAACTTATTTGCAGAGGGCCATGATTAATGCAGAGACCTATAAGTGATGAACCTACTGGCCATAAGGGACTGATGAGTGTTCAAGCAGAAATAATACATCTATGTAACCCCTTAGAAGACTAAAAGGAGTTTCATGGAGAGGAAGCAGAAAGAATATAAGAGCCTGAGAACGAAAAGTGCTATAAAATGCTGTCTTTGGATGTGCCATGAATATTGCAATCATGAACACAAAGTAGTTGTGGATGCCTAAACAAGGCTTACCCAAAACTGGGCCACTCCACATACGCTCATGGATAGGCAAGGGGTCCATGAGGCCTCAACTGACCTTAATATGTTTGTAGATAGTAGTTGCTGGTGGGAAGAGTCGCTTCTCTTTTCATTGTATAGCCTGGTAAGTTGCTCAAGATCTGGTAAACAAACTACCACACATTCTCATGAAAACAACTCTAAACTCAGCGAGTCACACATGAAAAAGAAGACATAAAACCAGGATGGGAATTAGTTGTGGAGAGCAAAGGAGTCAGCAGGAGTGGGGAGTGGATTAAGATAGAGTAATAGGGATCAAATATGATCACAAAATCAATGTATATATGCATGAATACATCAAAACTTAAAATTAAAAATGAGGGGAAATGTAGACAACTGGAATAGGAAGGCATTTAGGGTGTGATGTGGAAACCTATTTCATTGGAAATGACCAGAAACCTGCAAGGGTGACCCTAGTGAGAACTCCTAGTAATGGGGGATACAAAGCCTGAACTAGCCATCTTCTGTAACCAGGAAAGGCTTCCATGTCCTACCTGCAAGAAGTGTTGGGGTAGTGGTGCAGAAATTGTGGGAGTAACCAAGCGATGATTGGTCTAACCTAAGGCTGAAGCCATAAGAGGGAGCCCAGGCTGAACACTTTCTGGAGGCCAGGAACATTTGGATAGCTCAAAGACTTAGGATAGAAGAAAAATAAACAAAATTTTTTAAAAAAAACAACTAAAATGATTCCTAATGATATTCTACTATACTCAGAGATCAGTAACTAACCCAATTGTCATCAGAGAGGCTTCCTGTGGCAACTAATAGGAAAAGATGCAGAGACCCACAGCCAAACATTAGGTGGAGCTCAGAGAATCCCTCAAAAGAGGGGGAGAAAGATTGGAGCCACAAGGCTCCAGGACACCAGGAGAACATGGCCTGCAAAATAAAGTAAGTAGGGCTCATTGGAGCTCACAACCACAGAGAAGACTGCATGGTTCTGCAATAGGTCCTCTGCATACATGTTGTGGTTGTTTAGGTCATAGAGTGTTTTGAGACTCCTAACAGTGGGAGTGAGGGTATCTCTGACTTTTTTGTCTGCTCTTAGGACCTTTCCTCCTTCTGGGTTGTCTCTTCCAGTCTTGATATGAATGTAGGTGTCGAGTCTTATTGCATCTTGTTATGCTACCTTCAGTTGAGATCACTGGAGGCCTGTTCCTTTCTGAGGGGATATGGAGGAGCAGTGGATAGGGACAATATGGGGGGACTGGAAGAGATGAGGGAGGGGATGTTATAGTTGGGATGTATTATATGAGATAAAATAAATTAAAAGAAAAAAGTCACAAAACACTTCTACTTTTCTTTACTAGTTCTCTGAGAATTCCATACAAAACATTTTGATCATTTTCACCCTTGCCCCAATTTATAGTGAAATAGGGAGCGGGCAGGCCTGTTTTTTGTCTGGCCCGTCTCCCACACGGCTAGCTTATACCCTGAAATAACAACACACAAATTGTATTCATT
>LOJH01048713.1:0-12985 GCA_001685095.1 Ellobius talpinus
GAGAGAGAGAGAGAGAGAGAGGAAGTTGGCCTGGAGGTAAGAGGGCGACCTTTGGGAATCAGTGCTTTGTTTCACCCATACGAGGTCTAAACTGGAAATAAGATGGCAAGAGCTCTAAAGCATGGAGCCATCCACCAGCATCCCTATGTTGGTTTTCCTGATAAAGTTGTGAGTATTGTGGTTGTTGTTTATTTAGTTTAAAACATCGTTCTGCTCTTAACAGCATTTGTTCTCTCTGAAGAGCCCTCTGTATTTGATGCAAGCATCTTGAGCAGACTTCTTCCATTGGTCAGTCTCACAATCTTTCTTGAACACACTTTCTACTTCACTTTTTGTTCATTTGCTTCTTGATTCGTTTCTGTCATTCAGGTTGTATTTAAAAACTGAGCTAAAAATTCACTTTTCTGTAAAGACAAGTATAAAAAAATCCAGTCTATTCTGTCTTTACTTCTTAGTCAAAATACAAAAATGCTGAATGTTTTACATAACAAATACCTTCTAACTCGCCATTATCACAGGTATGGGCTGATACCACGGAAGCTGCAATTTCCAGACTCATCTGGGATCTTTAATGTTCATTGCTCTGCTTGTTCCCTGCATTTTCAGTCTTTCACTTTTTTTGGATTCTTTATCCGACACTCATGAATATGTAGACTGTGAACTCCTCCATACTCTGCTCAATGGGCAGATTGTGGAATCTCTTCTCTCCTATTTTGTGGGTTCGAGTGACCAAACCCAAGACAAGGATCCAAAAGATTATTGGGAGGTGACTGTTGACTTATTCTTGGGCAAAATGACATCAGTCTTTCACTTTTTTGGATTCTTTATCTGACACTCATGAATATGTAGACTGTGAACTCCTCCATACTCTGCTCAGTGGGCAGATTGTGGAATCTCTTCTCTCCTATTTTGTGGGTTCGAGTGACCAAACNGATCCAAAAGATTATTGGGAGGTGACTGTTGACTTATTCTTGGGCAAAATGACATCAGTCTTTCACTTTTTTGGATTCTTTATCTGACACTCATGAATATGTAGACTGTGAACTCCTCCATACTCTGCTCAGTGGGCAGATTGTGGAATCTCTTCTCTCCTATTTTGTGGGTTCGAGTGACCAAACCCAAGACAAAGATCCAAAAGATTATTGGGAGGTGACTGTTGACTTATTCTTGGGCAAAATGACAATGCATTGATCTGTGAACTAGGGTGTGCTTATTGTCACAAACAAGATTTAGGCTATATTTCATAAAGTCATGGTAATGATTTGATGAAATATTAAATAAGGAGTATGAGAGATAGGAAAAATGAAGATTTCTTATTTTTTAGTCTATCTATGCCATATATGAGGAAAGTCAGAGAATTGGCTTAAAGCAAGTGTGAAAACAAAGAGTGAGGAGAGAGAAATACACACATTGAGCAAGTAAACCAGGGTGCAACTTTTCTAACTGCAATGAGACCGAGTGAGCTCGGATAGGATCATACTGGGATGAGTTAAAAAGAGAGCTTTAATTATCTGATGTTTTTCTGGACTTAGTTCATAAGGAGACATGAAGAAGCCCACCTGACAGTAGTTAAATACATTATGAGAAGAGAGAGAGATTTTGGTGACAACAAGGATTAGGTGTAACTAAGTAAGGTTCTCATTTGGATGTTACTTTCATTCGGTTGTGCAAAGTACAAAAAAGGTGTAAGTAATATCTTAAATTTTGGTAAGTGCTGTTGAGAGCACGATTAAAAAAGAATTAATTAATTGGAAATTAGCATCTGCTCATATTGGAAAGCATAGATAAAGATGTAGCATTTAAATCCCAAAAGGTTAGACAAGGGGAAGCTGGCCTGGACCATGTGTTTCCATGCTTATAGTTCCACTAAATTGTGTGTGATCTCTCCAGTGGGGACAATTTTAACGTACCAGAAGAAACATCCTAGGAAGAATCCCTATATTTTCTTAAGTCAAGCATTCTTTAAACAGGTATTTTAGTGTTAACTTTTCTGTGATATAGCAGTACTATATGACGTTGACAACTTGAGAGGTTTGCCGTTCCAGATTGCACATTAGAGATGATAGAATGAATTGTACACAGAGATTGCTTATTTGGTGTTTAATTTTACACTGAGGGTCCATGTTAGCACAGGTTTATTAAACTTGCCTTGCTTACTATAGTCATTTGGGAACTTGGGAGTGACTCATGAATAAAGCGCATAAACCATGAACTTTCCCTTGCTATAATAACTGTTGACCATGAAAATGAAATAACAATTTCAGTGGCCAATATAACGATCTCAGGCTTCAGGGAATGTGATCAGAAATTGCCTGTTAATGTGACATAAAGATGTTATTGAACTGTTTACATAATCCGTGTTTACTTTTTAACTTATCCTAATATTAATTCTATACCTTCATTGCTATAAATGTTCTTATATAGAACATATACAATTAATAAAAATATGATAAATATATTCACAATATAATATGAACATATAAATAACATGCATTTATATTATACTAAAATAAATATAATAAATATAGTTCATATTATATTTTATAATATACAATAAATGTACTATATAGACAAGTATACACTAAATATAAATGAATAAATAATAAGTATAATAATTTAAAAAAATATTTAAATTATCAACTTGTCTGTGAAAGGTACAACCCCAATTATCTGTTAGCTATTCTTAGAAGTTCCCACTGCTGCAGTAAAGACTTCTAATAGAATCTACAATTATGATTCTGCCATAATGGTGAAATATAAATGCATGCTTTTTCATTCATGTGAAGGCCATGTTGGTTGTAGGTCTCATCTCAGCTATCTAAAGGGATGATCAATTTGTCATTTGCATAAATGCCCCCAAACCTTAAAGATAATTTTCATTCTTCTTAGTCATAGAATAAAAATAAAATGTCATTGAGATTCTGCTCAGGCAGAATGGCAGTCGTTAAGTAAACAAATCACAAATGCTGATGAGGGCATGAAGCAATGTGCAAACTTTATTCAGTTATGGTAGTAATGTAAATTACTCTGCCACCCTCTGTGGAAATACAAATGGAGGTTTCTCATGATCAAAATGTATGGTCAAATTATATCCTTTTTTTAGAATAAGTCTAAAGAATCCGAAGCATCAGACCTCAAGCCTTCTTGTTTTCTTCAAGCATTTTATCCATGTTCATAACAGCCAAGCTATGGAATGAGCCTGGGCATTTACCAACAGCTTAATGGATAATGAAAATACGGCACATGCATACAACACCTTTAGGAAAATACATTTGTATCATTTATAGGACAATAGATACAACTGTGGGCCCTCAGCTTAAGCAAAATATGAGACACTCAGAAAGATAAGCATTGCATATTCAATCATATTTGGATCCTAGAATCTGTGTAATTTATATTTGTGTTCAGGTGTGCATGTGAGCACACACATTTCAGTATGTTTTCAAAGCACACTGAGCCCTTGTTCAAGCTCAGATACAGTAAAATATCTCACTAGCATGGTGGATGTTAAGATCTGGACACTGGAACTTTTAAAATGCCAATGTATGTGTCTAATGAGAATTTATGATTGAGAGCCACGTGACCTTCATGACTGTGAGAGGGACATTGCTTCATCACCTGACATTTCATTACAAGACTATTACTTGACAATAGAATGTTACTCTTTCTGGGCATAAAAGACTGATATTGCAAGGGAGGGGGCAACATAAGTTATTCCGGATTACTGTGGTAAAAGCATGTTGTAAATATCTTTATTAATTCTATCAGCATGTACAATGTCCACACACTGAAAATTGCCATCAAGAATGGAGGACAAAGTCTGGGCAATTGGATGGAAATAAACTTTATACATTTAATTTGGGAATTAAGAATCATTCCACAAAGGAAATCTTTCTTAGATGATTAATCTACTATATTATTAACATGCATCATTAATCTTAACATTGAGGGAAATAATAATTTTTCTTTGTGATTAAGACCAAATTAGTTAGATGCAACATGTTTAAAATGTGCAGATGCCAGATTCTAGAGAATTAATAAATGTAATTGTTTATGGGGTGACAGGATTGATTATTGGTCCCTGATAATAATTCAAGGCAGACTAAATTCTCATCTGGCAAGATCATATTCATATAGTGCAAATTTGAAGAGACAGTCACCTATAGTCATTTTGCAATTATGTAATCAAAGACTTCCCACAAATACATGGGGTCATATATCAATATAGTTTTTTTAATTTAGTTGTTTTTTTAATAACAGGATTTCTCTGTATAATAGTTCTGGCTGTTCTGGAACTTGCTTTGTATAAGTGGCTACCTCGAAGTCACTGAGACCCACCTGCCTCTGTGTCCCAACTACTAGGATTAAGGGCGTGTACCACCATCATGGCCCGCCCACACTCAATAAAGATGTTAACATAATTTATTTTGAAAGGATTTATAAAGAAGTAGTTTGATTCCTTAGATTATACCATTAGGACACAATCTGTTTGAAACTTCATTTAAAAATCTTGCTTCAGGATTGTATTATTACCTTCAAGCAAGGTAAAAACCAGCAACAACACAAATACTGTCTTAGTCAATGTTCTACTGCTCTAAAGAGACATCATGACTATGGCAACTCTTACAAAAGAAAGCATTTAACTGGGACTTGCTTATATTCACAGGTTTAGTCCATTGTCACCGTGCAAAGCAAGGAGGCATGAAGGCAGACATGGTGCTGGGGCGGTCGCTGAGAGGTCTGGATCAGTAGGTAGCAGGAAGAGACATTTGGACTGGCTTGAACATTTGAGGCTCTGTTGTTGCCATGAGGACCAGCCTACAGCAACGCTGGGATTGAAAGGGATCCATGGAGTCAACAAACTAATCACTCGACTTGACTTTTCTATCTAAGGGTGTAAAACTTAATTCTCTGGAGGGGGCAAGGGGAGAGAGCAGCAAAATGGTTCTCTGGGGCTGGTGAAAAAGGGAAACACACACACACACACACACACACCCCTCCAACATGTCAGGATCTCAGGGTGTTGTTGACTAACAAGCCTTCAGCAGGTCAGAAAAACTGAAGAGGAGCTGGGAAGCAGGCAAAGTCCTGAACAATCCAACAGACGCACGAGGACTTTGCTGAGGGTCAAAGCTCAGATTTTCATTTTATTATTCTTTCGGTTTCTTTGTTCTACTCTGTTCTTTTTCTGTTCTGTTTTTCCACCCTGATGTTTCCCTGCTGTCTATGTTAATGTCTTCCATCTACCTGCTCTCCCATGTCTTCCTTCTAAACTTTCCCTGGTGTTTTCCTCCTACCTCTTTCCTAGAGTTTTCCTTCTCTCTTCTCTGCTTTTCCCTACTGCCTATATACCCCAGCAGAATCTTTCAAGCATTATAGAAGTTACAATATACTTATGCTTTATGGTTCAAGTGAATAATTACAATGAGTACAAGTAAAAGAATAAGCAAAAACCAAAGAAACAAAAACCCCAAAATCATGTTTTCCATATCCCTAAGTGATTAAACAATTTATTTAATATAGAGGTAAAACAAGTTGTCCCAAGAACCCACAGACATTCATACCCAAGCAAGCTGTTATAGATTAACAGTGTGTAAGCAAGCAAGGTATTTTTCTCAGTCAGTTCTTTTACTGGCAGGCTGCATTTTGTAGTTACGAAGAAAGGATCAATCACTTTATCATTTGCTTCAAAAGGTAATCTTATTAGAAAAATCTTGAATCACAAATCTAATCTTATATACATGAAAAACAACCAGTCAGCTCTACTTTAAATCCTTAGGGTGCATACCCACTCAACAACAGTTTTATTTTTGTATAAGGAAGCTGAAGGTAGAAAGGAATTCATCATCACCCTTGAATCAACCCATCTGGGCAAGGAAGTACGTCAGCCATCAATAGCCGGACTGCCATTGCTCCTGTTCGCTGACATCAACAAATCCCTTGTTTAGCTATGAAAATTCTGTCTTTATAAACTTTAAATTGTTTCCCCAAGATTTTCTACCTCAAAGCTATTAACAAAAACATCTTAATGCAACCTTCCTAACAATCTTTATGTCTAAATTATTTCATAGGGTGGTGGTTGAATCATTAATCTGCTCAAGCAGCAAGGCTGGGAAAAGTCAATCACTGTTGTTGTAAGTACCAGTAAGACTGCGCAGTGAAGAACCAGAAACCCCTTGAGGGTTTTCATACAACCCATTGATTATGAGGAGATGTGGTGACCGCGGTGGCAATAATCAAAAGAATCAGAGCTGCGCTCCATAACGGCCAAAGTCCTCAGGAACTTAGTCCTTAGGTCTTTGCCTCTCCAAGGCTCACTCATGCATGGCTTTGACAATCACCCAACAGGATTAATGAGTTTCAATGATGCTTGTTGCCCCCTTGCATGGCCCCCAACAATACTCTAATGCTCAATGCCAGTATACTCTTCCTCCAATAAGACCACGCCTCCTCCAACAAGGCCACACTTCCGAATAGTGCCACTCCCTGATGACCAGGTATTCAAATCTCTTGAGTCTTTGAAGGTCATTCCTATTCAAACCACCACAAGTATTTTTCTGTTTAATGAAATATATGGTTGTTCATTTTTCATATTTCACTTGGTTTTATGATTGTGAGATATTTTAAAATTACTTATTAACTCAAGGCAACTTATTTTTAAAGGGACTAGTTCTGAAAATTTTAAAGGTCAAAAACTGATTGCCAGTATTTTGGAAACAAATAGGACAGGCAATATACAAGAATAAAAACGCAGTGGTTCTCAGTCATTTTTGTAAATAACACTTTAGAAAGTTTACAGTGTGTTTATATGTGTGTGTGAGTATGCATGCATGCATGAGTGAATGCATGTGTGTGCCTAATGTGCATATGCAAAAGAAACAAACACAAGAGGACTTTTAGAGCATTTACTTTCTGGTTCCCATTGCAAACCCACTGCAGTATCTCTGTACCATGGGCTTGTTAAGGCCTGAGTGCAGGGCTTTTAACTTGTTACTCTGTGTATCAGCTGAGGTTTTGAGACTGAGATCCCTTTGACCTTCTAGGGCAAATTATGGCATTAAGGCAGATGCACTGGCCTGCCGTTGCCTGGCAGTTTATCTCAAAAGCAGAGTCTAAGACAGTACTCCAGCCCTTATGGTTTCCAAAATATCTCTGGGCAATACATTTGCCTATTAAAGTTGGAGGAACACTTAGTGAAAAATGAACATCTGCGACACTTCCCTTGAGTGTAATTAGGTAGAGCTGAGCTAAGTATATTATTTCAGTTAAATCAACAAACAGGAACATAAGGTCCTGCTTGAAAGGTCCTCCATATCCCACAGTAAGAGGAAGGCCAGTTTCTCTGTATCCTACAGTAGTGGAAAGTGGATGTAGAAAGGAACCTTTAGAGCTGAAAATTTAGTTTCGTTCCCTGGCTGCTGCTGAGCACTCACTTGTTGCCACCTCTGCAAACTGATCTGCACATTCATCATATGAGTGCCCCTTGTCCTCATGAGACAAGCCCCTTATTCCAGCTAGTCATAGATTGCCTCAAAATTCTCCAACAACTTCTTATAAACAAATCACTTAGTTTTTCCACTTAGTGTTAGGAATTTGAGGCATTATTATATCAAAAGAAGAGCATTTGGGGTATTATTCCCTTTGTAATCTTTCTACAAAGTTTTGGATCCTCACCTTGCTTAGAGAGGAAGACAGGGTTGATCCAGATGAACAGGGAATGGTATGTTCAACTCCTCAGAGCTGTGATTAGACTATAACTCCTCATTTATACTGTTTCTTTTCACTTGATGCTTAAAAATAAAGTAGTTTTTCTATTTTTTTCTGAATTATAATGGATACCACACTTGCTATTTCATTTGAAGGAAAGTAAAATACAATACGATTTGGATTAGGATGTTACAAGTATACATAGCATTACTTATTGGTCTTCAAATAATCACAAATAAAATAGCAAGTGCTTTCTTAAGAGTTTGCCCTTGGCCTCTCAGGCTGACTTTCAAGTAGACTAATTATATCATAGAATTTGTTATAATTCATCAAAGTGATGTGCTTTCTGTAAGAATGTTGACAACTGGATAATACAGGCATAGACACAACATAATAAATGGTCTACTATTACTTTCTTAGAGAAAATATGGTTATGACTAAGAGAGATTTTAGATAGTCTCAGATATCATAGATATTGGATATCAGAACTATTATTATGACATTATACTTCTAGGAGCCAGGCAGCAGTGGCATAAACCTTTAATCCCAGCACTGGGGAGACAGAGATGGGCAGATCATTGAGTTTGAGGCCAGTCTGGCCTACAAAGTTCTTGAACATCCAGAACTACACAGAGAAACCCTGTCTTAAAGCAAACAACCAAAAAAAAGATATTCATAGGAATATATTTATCTTTAACTGAACTTAAATAAACAAATGAAGCAAGCAAATGGATATATCAAAACAATATATAAAGCAAATGAGTGAAAACAGGGTGGTGAGAGAGCATCTCTCCAAGCATGTAGCTCTAATGGGGGTTGGTTAGGATTCTTCTACACCAAGATTCTTAGAAACCCAAGTTTCCATCATCTTGAATGCTACCACATCATCTGTTTCAAAATAGTCAATCAGATTCATCTTCACCTTCATGGAAGACACGAATACCTGAAGTTTGTATGGATATGGGAAATAATGAGCAGCAATTGTGTAAAACTACAAGTACACAAATTACAAATTCCTACATATGTGTATAAAATTGTACTTGAGATTTCAACTACGTATGCACATACATTTATACTGTAAAAATGTATCAATAAACATACATATAAATATGCCATATATGCTAATATATGTCTAGCATTTACAAGCATGCATACATATGTATAATGTACTTATGTAATACATGAGTTTCACATTTCATTTTCATAGACACTACATTACTTCATTTTTTAATTTTTTTTATTCATCAATTTTTAATTTTACCAATGTTTTCCCTCTGTTCTCTCCTCTTATTTCCATCTCCCAACTCCCTTCTAACCTCCCACCCATCCACTCCTCCTCTGTCTCCATTCCAAAGGAGTAAGACCTCCCATGTTTATCAACAAAGAATGGCATATCAAATTGTGGCTAGACCAAACTCCACGAGCCTGTATTAAGGCTGAACAAGGCATCCCACTATAGGGAGTAGGTTCCAAAGAGCCAGGTCATGCATCAAGGACAGTTCCTGGAACCACTGCTAGGTAGGACCAAAAGACCAAGCTATACAACTGTCACCCAGATACAGAAGGCCTAGGTCGGTCCCATGTTGGCTTACTAGCTTTCCTTCCAGAGTCTGTGAGGTCCCATCAGTTCAAATCAGCTGTCTCTGTGGGGTTCCCTGTCATGATCTTGATCCACCCCATTGCTCACACAATCCCTCCACCCACTCTTCAAGTGGACTCCTGAAGCTTGACTCAGTGCTTGGCTGTGGATTTCTGCATCTGCTTCCATCAGGTACTGGATGAAGCCTCTATAATGACAATTAGGGTAATCACCAATCTGATTTCAGGGGAAAGCTAGTTCAGGCACCCTCTCTACTATTTCTAGGAGCCTTAGATGGGGTCATCCTTGTGGGTTCCTGGCAGTTGAA
Source organism: Ellobius talpinus (assembly GCA_001685095.1). Lineage (NCBI taxonomy): Eukaryota > Metazoa > Chordata > Mammalia > Rodentia > Cricetidae > Ellobius > Ellobius talpinus. The sequence continues at coordinate 9,615 of LOJH01048713.1, forward strand.
ACTTGCAGGCAAATGGATGAAACTAGAAAAAAAAATCCTGAATGAGGTAACCCAGACCCAGAAAGACAAGCATGGTATGTACTCATTCCTAAGTGGATATTAGAGGTAAAGCAATTGATAAACAGGCTACAATCCTCAGCCCCAAAGAAATTAGGTAAAAGGGATGTGTGGATTGCCCTGGGTAAAAGAAATAGATGTGATGGCCTAGGTAAGCTAGGGGTGGAGGAAGGGTAAAGGAGAGGGGATGGGAAATGGGAACATGAGGGATCAGGATGGTGAACTTGTGAGCAGGTTGGAGGGGGAGATTAATGAAAGAGGTATCTTGGTAGAGGGGGCCATTATGAGTTAGGGAGAAACCTGATGCCAGGGCAATTTATTTAATTTTTAAAATTTTTTGATAATATAATATAGTACATAATTCCTGCTTCTCCTTCTTGCTTCCAAATCCTGATATTTATCCTTTCTTGATCTTTTTCAAGTTCATGGAACCTTTTTTTCACTGTGGTTATATGCATACACAAACATATATACATATTTAAATACATATTCCAAAATACAAACATACAATCTGTTTATTCTGCATAATGTATGCATGTTTCCACTGACCATTTGGTTTTGGATAATCAATTGACATGTGTTTCCCTGAGGGAGACTATTTCTGCTCTTAGCTCCTGTAATTGCCTCTTCTTTTATAGAATTGAGGCCTTGGGTGCCTCTTTCTAAGTTACCATCCATACTGATATCACTCTTGATTAGCTCATGTTTACGTAGTTATGTTGATAAGACTTTGTGGATGCAGATTCTGATATTCTTAGGACATAATCTCACAGTAGACTCCATGTTCCTCTTTTCTTACAATTATTCCATCCCCACTTTCATAGATTTCTCTAAACCTTAGGTTTAGGGGTTGTATAGAAGATGTGTCATTTGGGACTGTGCTGCAAACCTTGGCTGTTTTCTGTAGTGATCTCTATCCATGGAAGAGAACTATACTTGGTAAAGGGTGTTGACTATACTTTTCTGCATATGTGAAGACAATTTTTTAGGATGCAGTTAGTTAGGGGTTATTCTTGTTTAATAAAGCGACTGCTTTAGGTTTGTCCTTAAGGTCGATGACTTGAGTAGACCTGAGTAGTACCTTAGGTTTCCAGTACCAAGCATGATTTCTGGCCTGCTTGAATGAGCCTAAATATCAACTCAAGAAGGGTTGGTTGCTTACTACCAAGGTGTGTGTGGCACTGTTGCACCCTTAGAGGTCTCACATTATACTAGTCATGTGAAAACTGAAACACTGAAATTTCAGGAAGAGAACATAGCCAGTACCCTATCTGAGGTAGATATAAGAAATGACTTTCTGAACAGGGTTACATTTGCCCAGAATCCCAAAATTGACAAGTTATATTTCATAAGATTAAAAAATCTCTACATAGCTAAATAAACATCTAGAGCAGTAAGCATCCCACGGAATATGGAGAATCTATATCATCTATATATTTAACAGAGTATTAACATATAGGATACAAAAAAACCCTTAAAAACAAAGAGTTAAAAATACACAAAAGGCCCATTCAAAAACAGGCCTGGGTCCTGAGCAGAGAACTCTTACAAAAAACTGAGAAACCTTTCTGTTTCTCTGTCTCTGTCTGCATATTTATGTATGTGTGTGTATCTATATATCTTGTTCCTAACAAATCAAAAGAACTTTGAGATCCATCTCACCTTTGTTAGTATAGCATAGATCAGCAGAATAACCAAAAACAAACCATCTGGGGTAAAGCAAGCCCCCATTCACTGTTGGTAGGACTGCGATTTGTTCCAGACACTATAGAAATAAGTTTGAGAGATTCTTCAAACAGCTACAAATCAATCTACCATATAACTCAGCTATGCCATTCCTTGCCATACATCCAAATGACTAATCAGCATCCTTCAGATCCTTGCTCAGCCAGGTTCATTGCCCCTTTGTTCACAGTAGGTCGGAAACGGAAACAACCTACATGTCTTCCAACTGATGAATGAATAATAAAAATGTGGATAATAAAAATGTGCATATAAACTCTGGAATATTATTCAGATGTAAATTAAAATGAAATAATGAAATTTCAGGTAAATGGATGTAACTGTACAATATCATATTAAATCAGGTAACCCTGACCCAGAAAGACAAAATGCATGTTTTCTTTCATTTAAAGCTCTTAGATTAAAATTTAGAGATGTGAGTGCATAGTCTAGAGTAACTTCAGAACCGAACAAAGTAAAAGGAGACCATTGATGGGTGGTGGGGGAGTGGAATTGCAAAAGAGAAGAAATAGCAGGCTGTCTGTGTTATCACTGGAGGAACTGTGAAAAGCAAGGGGCTGTGATTATAGAGTATAGAGATAAATAATTAGAAGAGGCAAAATAATAACAACAATGTCTGAAAAAGTCATATGAAATGTATTTTTGACTATCTTCTTTCATTCTTTTATCTGACAGTTTATGTTAGTATCTGTAATGTCAAGGGCTTCATTATATTCATTTTTGTTTAGAAATTATTGGTATTTATGTGCTACTTCCTTATTTATTATTAACCTAGCTGTAGGTCTGTAATGCACAGATATTTTGAATTTGTATTGCAATAATTTATCTTCTGGAACATGGACTAGTGTACCAGCAGATTCTTGCTTCTAACACTCTATTTCCTCTCTGTAAATATTTCTGAGGGAAATATTAGAAATATATATAAATAGACACTCAAGAATTACTGGAGTAATTGAACACACTCCTGCTTCAGCAACTCTATTTGAATCTTTTTTATACTTGTTGTTTACAACAGCTCAGGATAAAATGCAAATTTCCCCACAGGTCCTTAAAATAGATGTGTTTAAAGAAATTCTCCAGAGGAACATAGGAGTTGAATAAAAAGAAGTTTTCCTTTTATAAAGCCTCCTTAGCATATTTTTTCTGGGGGCAATTCAGACAGACTAAACAATTCTGACACAAATACGAACCACACTAATTTTAAAAGAAGTCTTGAAATAGGTATGTCTCCTTTAGAGAAGAATTGATGTGCATGCAGTAGGAAACCTCATTCCCAGATGATAATTGGAGCATTTTCCTTTTTGTCTGTGAGGTGATTCTTAATAAGCAGAAAGCATTCTAATTTTAGGGAACAGAAACTAAAAGAAGAAAAAAAAAAGAACCCACTTAACTCTAAATATACCTGGTGGAAGAGGAACAAATAAAACTGAGACTATTATTTTTTATCAATATAACAGCTGCCAGGCATTTGCCAACATTTATTAAAGATTATACAGAATACAATAAGCTTTATATATTTTTCTTTTTTTATTAAAAATTTCCACCTCCTTCCCTCCTCCCATTTCCCTCCC
>LOJH01048718.1:0-12984 GCA_001685095.1 Ellobius talpinus
TGGGAGGAGGGGAGGAGGTGGAAAATTTTTTTAATAATAAAAAATTTAAAAAAAACTAAAGGACTTTACAAATGACCTCGATCATTACATGACTGCTTCATTAGTCAGAAACAGCCAGTTAATCAGGAACATTTTCTCACTAAACTTACCATTGTTCCCCCCTTTGTGATCTCCAGAAGTCAAGATGTTATCACTATCGCTATCTCAGATTAGACAAACTGACTTTAAAATGCCTTAGGAACATGAACATACTCTCTCTGCTGGACTTTTTATTTCTTCCAATGAAGGCATAGTGAGCAGTTCCTGTCATCGCAGTGCAGGGACATGAGCTGTGATTAATGACACAGACGCCTAGGAGTAGGTTTTGAGATGCAGACTTCAAGGCTAGTAGATTTTTCTCAACTAAGTAAGCCCTGGTATCGTAATTTCCCATGATGGGTACAGCCACATGGAGGAGGCAATGCAAATAAAGAAAGAACAGAGTGTCCAAATGAGGACCACTCGTGCAACAAATTGTCTCCCACACTCCCCTGGTGTGGGAGGGGTGGAGGCAAGACCAGAGAGAAGATGTCTGTCATGCTAGGAGACAGAATGCACTGTCAGGGCAGGAATAATTAAGAGCCAGGGGAATAGAGGCCCCCAAGCTGTATCTTTCTATCCGAATGAGCACTGACTAAGACCAACTAACTGCACACATGAAGAAACCTTGGGATTTGGGGATGAATTCATCTACAGATTGTTGTTGCTTTGCTTTAGAGGTATGTGTCTGGGGCTGGAATATGGATTCCCTACTTTGAGACATAGGAATTCTTACAATATTACCTAATCAAATTTCAGAATAACTCCAGCATCTCAGATATAATGCTGACTTATCTGTGAGCAACTGTAGGGATGGAAACCGGCTTGGTAATTCCATCTTCTTTAGGAAAGTTTTAACTTTGATATACTCATTTAAATATTATGACTATGGCAGCTGACAGTTATGTATGTGTAACAGTATTTGAGCTTTAAGAGCTCATTTTTTTCATTTAAAGCTTATACTAGAACCCTATATTGTTATTAAGTGAGTAAGTTCCAAGTGAACAGAAAGTGATCTACAGCACTCAATACATGGGGAGGCCAGGAATGGCTATTAATTGAAGAAATAAACATTTTTGTTGTTATTTAACAACAGTGGGTAATGTTATGCTAGGAACCTCTTGGTAGGGGTATTGACCTTGATTTTTGTTTGTAGAAACAGCATTTACCTTAGCATATGTAAGCTAAGATGGGTTTATTCTTGGGCATTAGCAGTGCAGAACTATTGGATGGTCTGAACAAACAGGCTCTTGTTGTAGGGATGCCGTTAGTTTCTTGGCCACTTGGCAGCTCAGACATGAAATAATCACACAGAAGCCATATTATTTAAATCACTGCTTGACCCATTAGCTCTAGCTTCTTATTGGCTAATTCTTACATCTTAATTTAACCCATCTCCATTAATCTATGCATCACCACATGGTTGTGGCCTACCAGCAAAGTTTCAGCACATCTGTCTCCAGCAGCAACTCCATGGCTTTTCCTTGACTCCGCCTTCTTCCTCCCAGCATTCATTTTACTTTTCCCTGCCTAGCTAAGTTCTGTCCTGCTATAGNCTTCTTATTGGCTAATTCTTACATCTTAATTTAACCCATCTCCATTAATCTATGCATCACCACATGGTTGTGGCCTACCAGCAAAGTTTCAGCACATCTGTCTCCAGCAGCAACTCCATGGCTTTTCCTTGACTCCGCCTTCTTCCTCCCAGCATTCATTTTACTTTTCCCTGCCTAGCTAAGTTCTGTCCTGCTATAGGTCCAAAGCAGTTTCTTTATTCATTAATGGTAATCATAGCAAATGGAGGGAAATCCCATATCAGGCTCTGATTTGATTTTCCAGGAAAGACTCAAGCCACAGGACACAATAGGGCTCTTTCAGGAGTTGCAGCCTCTGCCTCACCCCAGCAGTTAGGAGTCAGGAGGCTCCTTCCACCTGCTCTGGGATATGGGGTTGTCTCTACCTGTCTCTCCACAGATATCCTAATTTGGGGCTGGAAAGATGGCTCAGAAGTTAAGAATGCTTGCTCTTACAGAGATCTTGGACTGGGTTCCCAGTACCTAACAATCCCAGAAGATCCAGTGTCTTCTTCTGACCTCCTGGATACCAGATATGCATGTGGTTCACATACATGTGTGCAGGTAAAACATTAAATAAATAAATCTAAAAAATACCCTAATCCTAATTTATATTAATAAACCTTTTAAGGGATCTTAGAAATAGATTTTTAAGTTTAGTGTTTATCCTTTATGAGAGGAACAGGCAAGTCACACCAGTAAGGAAAGATAAGACCAGAGAATTTGTTGTAAGAACACGACATAGGTGACCAACTTCTTTGCTGGTTCACTCACCAGACAGAGGACTCCCAGTGTGCTGGGATACAGTAATTGTTCCCCCTGATCTTCATTGTTAAAGTTACTCTTATCCAGAACTGGAAAAAGGCTAATTAATAAATACCAAAGAAAATGACAGCAACTGGGAACTAGTAAGTAGAGAAACTGGGGAGATGCTGGTCAGTGGGACAGGAAGGGTCAATGAGAGTCCCACCCTGCATCAGAGAGCCCATATTCAAAACACTAGAGAATCCTTGAAAACTGGGGAGTGGATTTTAATCTCTTCTCACTGTTAAAATAAAGGCAAGTATGTGGGATAATGCATGTGTCAATTGTGGTGTGGAATATAGGTTGCTGGGATTGGTTCAGTAAAGAAGCTAACTGGCTAGTAGCTGAACTGGTTAAGGTTAGGGGGGAGAGCCAAACTGAGGATGTTGGGAGGATGAAGGGTGAAGTTGGGAGTCACCAGCAGACACAGAGAGAAGCAAGATGGGCATGCTGTGCCAAGAAAGTGTATCAAGCCATAAGGCAAAGCATGAATAAATTTATGGGTTATGTAAAAGTTATCTACTAATAAGCCTGAGCTATTGGCCATGCAATTAATATTAAGCCTCAGTGTGTTTACTTAGGAGCTGCTGGCGGAAGAGAAACTTCTGCCAATAGTTAATGACACTGACTTAGCCATTCCACAAATAGGCAATGTAAAAACGCCCCTGATGTCCTCCTCCCCTGTTCTCTCATTGCTCCTCCCTTCCCTATTCCAGATTTCTCCTTCTATTCATGCTCCCTGCCTACCATCCCCACCTGTTTCTCTTTCCTGTCTCACTATTGGCCATTCATCTCTTTATTAGACCATCAGGTGTTTTAGCCAGGCAAAGAATCACAGCTTCACAGAATTAAAAATGTAGCAAAAATGAAAGTCACACACCTTAAAGTAATATTCCCCAACAATAATCAACAACAATAAAAATGTGTTTAAAAGCATTCATTGCCCTTGAATCAAAAAATATTTTTTCATGAAGGTTCAACAATCTAAGAGCACAAGGAAATTTCCTCAACAGAAGCATTTGTATTCATCAGTTTTCCTGTTGCCGTGATCAAATGCCTCACCAGAAGCAGCCTACAGGAGCAGGGTTTAGTTCTCTTCTGACTTTGAGGGTGTGTTCCATAATGGCTGGGAAGGATTGTCAGCAGGGAAGCGAGGCAGCTAGCCCTACTGTGTTGGCAATGGAGAACAGAGAGAAAAATTCTGGGGTAGGCTTTCCTTCCCCTTTTAATTCATGTGAGGACCTCAGCACAAGGCATGGAGCCACCCATTTGCAGGGTGAATTGTCCCTCTTGATTTAAACCTTTCTGAATATACCCTCATAAATGTAGTCAGATGTGTGTTTCCATAGTGATGCTAGATCTAGTCACCTTGACAATGAAGATCAACCCATTCAACTAAAAACATCAATAACTAGTTTCATAACTGTGAGTAATAGTCTCTCCATAGACAGAACAGAGACAAAAATCCTGGTTCTTCTCACTTAACATTCTGCATTCTACGTGGAGTTTCTAGCCATTGCAATGAATCAAGAGGAAGGAAAAATACCAGGTTTGGCAGCGATGTAGTAGAAACTATGTCTTCGGGATTCCACCAAAAGATTTTGGAACTAACAGTTCAGAAATATTGCAGGAAATAAAAATCAATCTACAAAATTCGATTGTAATTCCAATTGTTAACAGTTAAAAGTCCAGAACTGAAAATTAAAAAAAGAATTATATTTGTAATATATAGCATCGAAAAGAATGAAATACTTCACAAAAAGTTAATGAAAGAAGATCAAAATTCATGTATTAATAAAATACAGCATCATGGGAAATGTAAGCATCTAAATGGATGAAAATTCACAGGCATGGCCATGATTTGGAGCACAACACAGGAGTGTGGAGGCAGTGTGTTCTTCACGTTGTTCCATAGACTCAGTGCAAATCTTGTCAAGATACAAGCTAGTACTTTCATAGACTTACAAGCTGATCCTAAAGTTCATTTTAAAAAGTGAAAACTATCTTTAAAAAGAGGCTAACTATCTTCAAAGAGTGAAAGTCACAGTTAGGGGACTCACAATTGTTACAATTAATATTTGAATGCAATTCCATTTTAATATATTTCAAAACATTCAAGTCATTAGAGATTGTTTTCCATTTGTGTTTATGTAATCTATTCAAAATATTTGCTTGTATCTTAATATTTTGAAACAAATTTCAAAGATTTGAATTATTGAGTTAAAGGAATATGGATTTTAGTATCCTTTGAAACATACTATCAGACTTACTCTCAGTAAAATCTGAAGATATATTGAGCATGCCTGCCTGCTTTACTGAATCTGAGAATGTACCTATCTTCATTATCTTGTAATGTTTCCTAAAATGTCTCATTATTGCCTTGTGCTTTGACTTGGTTTTCTGAGTTGAAGAATGACAATGTTCATTGTTTATCAGCCATTAAGTTTTTGAAAATCTTAGTCATTTTATTTATCCATTTCTCAACCTGAAAATCCACCATGGTTTACAAAGTGTTACTATCATTACTGTGTTGTTTTCTACATTAGAAAATTTCTCTGCTGGAAATTTTCTGGTAACTCACTTTGGAAAGGAGTAGGTCATATTTTATAGAGTTGAAATAAGAAAGTATGTTGTGTTAGTTACTTCTCTAGGTGTGGGGACAAAATACTTGACAAAAGGTACTCATAGAAAGAGAAGCTCATTTGGTTCATAGTGTTGAGCATACAGTCCAGTCCACCATGGCCAGAAATTGTGACAGTAAGGTCATGGAGCAGCTGGTCACATTGAGCCAGAGGCAGAAGAAGGCTGGTGTTCATCCAGTCTCCATCCCCCTCTTTAATTTATTCTGGGATTCCAACCCATTAGCCAGTGCTGACCTCATTCTGGGTTGATCTGCTCACCTAACTCTCTGGAAATTCTCTCTTTTGGCTATACTATCAGAAATTCACCTAGAGCTTTTGTCTCCTAGGTAATTCAGGGTCATGTCAGGTCAACAATGAAGAGTTCATAGATAAAATATTTAAAATAGTTAGTGCAGTTTCTGCCACATATTATGCCATTCATGTTAACTTATTGTTTTGTTGTTGACAATATTAATATCATTAAAATAAGATTAAATCTGTCCAAAGCATGGTTCTTTCCATGAAGCTCTTGTTATGTGAGAATTGCCCATGACTCACCCTTTAACTATCTGCATATTAAACTGTGGAGAGATGGCTCAGTACTTAAGAGCACTGGTTTTTCTCACAGAGGACCCGGGTTTGGTTTTCAGCACCCACATGGCAGCTCACAACTGTCTATAACTTCAGTTCCAGGGGACCTGATTCCATCTTCTGGACTCTGCGGGCACTGCACAGTGTGGTGCATATACATATATCCAGCCAAACAACCCATGCATATAAAATAAATAAACAGAAATCTTAGAATCTCAAGTGCTCTACTGGAAGGTTCATTACAATAGCACAAAGAGTCCAGGAATTGCAGGTCCTATGTGTAGCAAGCTTTGTAAAACTGAAATGGGATGTGTGTATGAACGTGGTAGACTATATCTACAAATCAAAACACATTAAGGAAAAACATGACTCTGCTCGGCTTCATGCAGTAAGCGCTACGAAGTGCAGGGCCGCTCAGTGTCCTGGTGCCTTTAGTCATAGCATCTACGCGCTGGGGGTCTGCCTCCACTCATTTCCTCTCTTAACTTTATCTAAGCCCCTCATTCTTGTGAAACCCTGCCTCTTCATCCACTCTGTGTTTATAACTGTGGATAAACACTGTGATCTTCAGGGCCAATAGCTCTCTAAATCTCTAAGCCAAACAAAACAAGACAATAAGAAACATTTAGATTGTTCTCCTGCTTTCTCTGAGGTCGTGGGTCCTCTCTTCACTGTGCTCTCCTTGCTCAGAGCAAGGAGAGAACGGTGATGTCACTTCTGACAGACTGTATCACAGCCTGCTGACAGGATGGTGACTTTAAGACTAGTGTCAGTGATTGATTTTTGTAATTCTCAAAATGCTAAGCTTTGACCCGTGCCTACCTGAAGGAGGAGGGCTCAGTAGATGTTAGTGGAATGGGTGAACGAATGGCTGAAGCACTTCCCTTCCTCTCTAGGTCTCTCATCCAGAGTAACTGTCATACCTGTGCATTTGTTCCTTTCTTAGGAAACCGCCTCCCTCTGGAAATACATTTTCCAGTGTGTCTCGGAACCTCTGACCTCTCAGAACACATGGGGCATATTAAGGCAATGTAAAATTCTTCATACAACACTCTGAAGGAGGTACCAGTTTGCTTTTGTAACATGCAAAATTGATGACTCTCTAGGACATGATGACAAACACAGTTCATATTCTGCAGGTCACAGCTGCTTATTGCCCAGTTTCCATGCCTTATAAATTAGATTAGACTCTTGCCTCTTTCATGACCCAACCTTCTCAAGCAGAATTGATTCTTGCTCCCCACGGTAGCACTTTGCATTTATAAACCATAAGCATGGATCATATCTTCTATTATTTTTATCTTTGACCCCCTCACCTGTACTTAATGACAGGAATCATATTTTATTTAATTCTGTTTCCTGAATCCACCATTTTTCAGTAAACATTTTTCCATAAATAGATGAACTAATGAATAAACTACCATAGCAAACTAAACTATGTTTTCCATGCATATTTGTTGCTGGGTACTTGGCCCCGACCTTCGGTAACACAGCTTTGATCCAGCCTTGCATCTCCTCTCCAACTGAGATAATAGTCCCACCTATATGTTAATGAGGATTAGTAGTAAAGAATTTGCAAGCCTAACTGAAGCTTTCTATGATTGGGAAGAAAAATCAGGCCTTGATGTATGTTTGAGATCACTCGGGATATATACTACCAATTTCAACAGGGTTAAAGATCCCATAGGAATAAGCAAAGTACTGGAAGCTCAGAAAAAAGGTTGTACAATAGGACTGGTGCCTACTTAGGTGCACAAGAAAATCATGAGGCACATGCCCAGGACCAAGTCAGTCCTCAGCTTTGAGCCCCACTAAGCCCTCCAGTACTCAGCAAAGTCCAAGCGGATGATCATGCTTTCCAAGACTGCACCTGCTAGGTATGGATCCAGCCACACCTTTGACTCCCGCCATTCACAGATACTGCAGCACAATCACAGTAATTCAAATACTTTACATATCACACATTTTCAAAAGGTGTTTAGGGGATTGTTCATAGAGGTCTTATGTGCTCATCATCCTGTGTAACTGTCACGAATTATTAAAACTAAGAAACTGGGCATGGACTTAGCTACTTCAGTAACCTTTCCCAAACCGTTGCCTTTGCTAGTAATCATGCCTGAGGTTAGCTTAGCCCATTTCACCTCCTCTAGTGATCCATTTTTGCCTTTGAGTTCTTTTCATGGCACGCCCGGCAGCTCTCTCACAGGCATCCTATTTTTAATAATCTCTGCATATGGGCTACAAACTCTTTAATGGGAAAAAGTTAAAGTTTGACTAATTTGTATTTCTTAATGCAAATGCAGTGATTGGCCCATTACAGATAATGAACAACCTGGGAAAATGAACCACTAAATTAATGTTTCAAGACAAGTAGCAAAATATAATATAGATGGAGATAAACATTATTTAGGAGATGAAGCATGATTAATAAAGACTCGGAGACGGAAATTGGGGCTCAGCCTGAAGATTCAGAAAGCAAAGCAGTCAGCCACTGGCTCTTGCCTGGACCTCAGTCCAAAAATGGCGACCCTGCCTCCAGGAATCTCAGAATGAGACTGTTTTTGAGAGCTGTTTCCTCCCATTTTATATTCCTCTCTAGGGTTGGGATTAAAGGCCTGCACCATTGGGATTAAAGGCATGCATCACCCGGTTTCTATAGCAACAAGTGTGGCTACTGGGATTAAAGGTGTGTGTAAAGGTGTCTGTAAGGCTGACCAGTGGGGCTGTTTTACTCTCAGATCTTCAGGCAATCTTTACTTATTAAAATACAATTGAAATGCCCCAATAAGGAGGCAATACCTATAATACTTGGGGATTGATTGTGTGAGGTGAGGTATGAAAATCAAGAAATGGAAAGAGAGGACCCTGAGAAGCTATCGTTCAGTGGGTACAGTGGATGGCTCTGCTGCTTCTCAAACACCTGTCCAGATTTTTGAGATAGCCTGCTTCAGGCTTTACTCTTAGTTACTACAGAGCATTTGACAAGCATCTAGACCATCAAATGCTTTTCAGGGCATGTTGGTAGTTTCAGAGACCTAACCTAAGCTGTTCCAAACAATGTTTCTTTTGGGGTACCAATTTAAACTAAAATGAGTTTTTAATCCTATCTTCTGATTATGAAATGGAAAAGCTAATCAGAAGATGTGATATCAACAGCTCTCCTGTTGACCTAATGGGTGACCCTGGCTCTGGGAGAAGCCATCGAGAGGTTCAGTTGAGAGTAAGAAGGCCACACTGTAAGACCTGAATCCAGCCATGCTTTGTCTGGGATCTCCGAAAAAAATGGGGCATTGAACTGATTACTTCTGCTAGAGCTGTTTTGGGTTGCTAATTCTTCAAAAACAACCATAAATACTTTCTGCTTAAGGTCTACCCCCAGGAGGAAACACGTGACTGGTACTGCAAATCTGGCTAAGAAACCATGTTTGGGAAATCCACAGGCCCCAGGGATGAACCTACTACTATTATTAGCTACAGGGACATTGCACCAAACTGCCTGCAAATTTGCATCTGTATAAGTTAGAGCATCTTCATCTCCTGGGCATCCTCAAAAATGTTTCTCAGTGTAGTGTGTACTGTTAATGCAGAAACTCACAGCTGGTCAAATTGCAGAGAACATGTGATTGTTGAGTGCTCAGCCATAACTAGGATGTCTAGACCACACCACCTCCCCAAGGCTCAGGGACCATGGCAAATGGGTTCATGGGAAAAAAAAAGCAGATTGGGGAGGACAAGTCTAACATAGTATCTTCTGGACTCGCACGTACCATTGCACTTCTGAACTCAGACAGTGACGGTTGCCTACAGAAGATCTGTTTCTGATCAAGCCAGTCAATATTCTAGCACAGAGTGGGGAGAGACGTATGAGGCTCTGCTCTTTACAGACGAGCTAAGGACAGTTGATGGCTTCTGCGGGAGTGACAGAGGTGTTTCTCCTAGGGTGTGGTTCCTGGTAGTTGGACCATGCTCCAGTTCAGAAGGTATATGGATAGCAGAAATTGGAGTTGATAGGTTTTCAAGTAAAATACAGCTTTAAAAGATGAAACAATACGGGGAATATGGAGGTAGGGATGGAACTAAGGGGAGTTAAGGGGGAGAACGTGGGGGTGAATCTGATTAAAATACTATGAGATTAGGAAAATATTTTAAAAGATTTGGTAAAGTTAGTTGGGCCATGGGTCATAAGGGTTGAGGCTAGGCATGGGAGGGGAGAGCTACATGAAATGGGTCACTGAGGCTGACTGCGTTCTGTTTATAGCCACCTGGAGTTGAAGTAATGGAGGAAATCCTCTGAGCTATTCCATCAGGCTACACCAGAAAAAAGAAAAATAGGGTGAAAATTACAAAAGATAAAGACAATGAACCAATGCAGTTTGCGCTATGAATTTCAAGGGCAAAACACTCATTGCTTGGTGATCTGCTCAGTGGACTCCACAGAACCTAAATCAGGCATAGCCAGGCCTCTCAGGAGGGCAATGTATAAGGCCCCAGCATCACCTTGGAAATCTAGACCCTACCTCTACATCTAGAAGATCTCTAAAGACTGAGGGTAGCATTGCCCTGTCATCACAGATAAATTCAAAGACTATTGTCTTCTGCAGAAAACTCAGAGGCAGCAGTGATGAACAGTGTTTTGAGTAAGATGTCAACATGGTGAGAAATTTCCCACATATCACATGTGTTTGCATGACAGGTCGTCTGCCAGCCTGAGTTCAACCCTGGGAATCTATATGGTGAAAAGAGAGCTTGGTTTTGGACAATTGTCCTGCACACACACACACACATACACACACACACACCAATAGAGAGAGAGAGGTGAGAAAGATAAATAAATGTAAAAGATAGCCCATTTAAAAATTGAGAAACTCCATCACTTCTCTTTAAATGTATTTACAATATAGTAGTGTTTATTCATACATTTTAATTTATATCACTTCACTGGTTTAGAATTTTTATTCATCATTAGTTTTTGTCTTTCGTTCTTTCTTAAATTCTACTTGACAGAAGAGGTTCCTGTTATTCTTTGTCCTCAATTAATTTTGATAACATAACCTATTTTTATTTATTTTAATACTTTTCCTTAAACACTTAATGAGATATATAACATGAAAGTCAATACAAAAACATAGTTTACTCAAATATGACCCCTATTTTTTTGTTATTTGGAAATAGATATTTTTCAAAATATATTCTGATTATGGTTTTCCCCTCCTCTATACCTTCTAGTTCCTCTTTACCTTTCATCCCATGTGAATCTACTCCTCGTCTATCTATCTTCAAAAAGCAAACAGACATCCAAGGGGTGATAATAAGATAAAATTTAAGCTAGAATAAAAAAGTCAGAATAGGACAAAACAAAGAAACAGAAGGAAAAGAGCCTCAGAAAAGATACAAGAAACACGTATAGACCTAGAATATATACTTATTCCCATAATCAGGACTCCCATAAAAACATAAAATTGGAAGTTGTACTATATGCATAAAACCTGTAGGGTAAAAACAAACAAACAAAAGACCAAATAATTGAAAAATAAAAAACTGGCATGAATTATGAGATAAAGAATCTCCAAAATGGCTGTTGAGTTCCTCTTTAGTTGGCCATCTACTGCTGACCATGCAGCCTACCCTTGAGAGTAAATTACCCTTGAAGAAAACTAATTTTTAATTTGCAAATGTTTATCAATTAGAAACAGCTTCTGTGGTAAGGATGAGGACATGTATCACGTCTGTCAGCTCTAGGGCCCCAACTTGGGCAGACATACAGACTTCCTGCATGCTGCTTTGGTCTTTTTCAGCACCATTTGGTGAAGATGCTGGGTTTTGTTTTGTTTTGTTTTTGTTGTTTTTTTCCAGTGTGTATTTCTGGCTTCCTAATAAAAAAATCAGGTGTCCTTTGGTATGTAGATTTATGGTTGGGTCTTCAGTTTGATTCCATTTGATTAACATGTCTGCTTTTGTGCCAGTACAATGCTATTTCTATTACTACAGCTTTCTGCTACCACTTGAAGTTGGGGATTTCTACAGCAGTTCTTTTATTATTCAGGATTATGTTATTCTAGCTGTTTTGGTTTGTGTGTGTGTGTGTGTGTGTATGTGTGTGTCCTTTCACTATATGTAAAGAATTGTGCTAGAATTTTGAAAGGAAATGCAAATCTGTAGATTGATTTTGGTAGGATGGCCATTTTTCTTATAATTGCCTTCAGCAATGCCAACACAGAGCTCAGTGTAGCTATCCTATTTCACATCTCTGACAGTACTTTGTGTTGTTATGACTTGACCTTATCACTCTGATGAGATTCACATAGTATTTCAAGGATGTTTCACTTTATCAGTCCTCTGGTCTACATTGAGGGTAACTTTTTTCTGAGACACCATCCAGTTTCTCTGTAGCTATTACCAACAGGCTGTTTAAAACATCGCTGGATCTTTTACGTTAGCTAAAGGATTCCATTTCAAGCTTGGTTTAATTTTGTTATCTTTTATTCTTTTCTTCGTAACTCATCAATCATTTAAAATGCATTTTTAAAGTCTCTGTTATGGGTACTCTACTGCTCTAAGTGGCTGTGTGCTTAATCTCATATTTGTTTCACCTTCTGTCCTCATGATTGACCGTTGCTCATGTAGTCTCTATGTTTTCACAGTGATCTTATGTTCCTTGTGGCTCGTTTTTCGCTTTGGGAGATCAATGTTTTAAATTATGACGGTATCACTCCTGAGTGATATTTTCCCCCTCTGCCAGTTACTCTGTGACCTTATGTTAGATTTTTGGCTTGGAATTTTTGTAGAATTAAATAAATATTAAAGAATGACATTCAAAACTCATGACTTACAGACCTGAGCATCAATTTTTCATGAGTTTCTCTTCCATTCATAGGTAGAAATAAAATGGATAAACATCTTTCCTCATCAGTGTTTATAGTGGCCCCTGCTTTCTGCAAGACCTCAGCTAAACTTTCAGTGGCACCCAAACTGAAGTATCTAGATGTTATCAGCTACTTGTAGAGCAAAAGCAATGTCTGACTGCTCATTTAGTCATTGTCTTTACTTTCTCTTTTGTCTCTGTTTCTACCAACTATGGGCCTTCATTAACTATATGATAAACTAAGTTATAACTAGTTTTTATTATTATTATTATTATTATAAAATTTCAACCTCCTTCTCTCCTCCCAATTCCCTCCCAATCCTCCCATCGCCCCCTCCCCCTCCCTTTCTAGTCCAAAGAGCATTAAGGGTTCCCTGTCCTGTGGGAAGTCCAAGGTCCTCCGCTCCATCGAGGTCTAGGAAGGTGAGCATCCAAACACACTAGGCTCCCACAC
>LOJH01048719.1:0-17718 GCA_001685095.1 Ellobius talpinus
CCAGGCAGTGTTTAAATGAATACAGTTTCCGTGTAATTATTTTGGGTAAAGCTATCCAGGCGGTGGGAAGCGGCCGCTCCTATTGCAACACTGGGCAGAACAATGGAGCCTTTCCTGTTGGCTGAGGTATGAGTGAGCCAGCCCTGAAGTTATGGGCATGGGAGAGCTGTCCCCGCTACTCACATGACAATGTGGCAGCATGGGAAGAGAGAGATGCCCCCTATCAATGCCTGAGGCAGGTGGGAGAGCTGACCCTGAGGTCACAAGAGCAGGAGAGCTAGCCTTATCCCTCCTCTGCTGAAGTGCTTGGGAGCTCAACACTGCATGTCCATGCCATGCCTGGACAACACAGTAGGGCTGGCCCTGAAGGTGTAGCTGTGGGAGATCTGACCATGAGGACATGAAAGCAGGATAGCTGGCCCTGATCCTTGCTCATTCCTACAAAGAGTAAACTCCCCAAGGCAATGAAGGAGTGCTCACCCTCATGGTGAAGACAAGGGAGAAATGGAAGGCTGAGTAACTTTGCAACTAGACAGGCCCAGAGTAAGATTATAGGTTGGCCCACCCCAATATCCACCCAATGTGTGATTTGGTGGAGTACATAAAGGAACCTGTTCTGCAGATCCAAAACTGCAGGATCTTCACAACTCAGGACAACAACAAGATAAACAAGAGGAGTCACAGTGAGGGCCCAGCATTGATAGTGTAGCAGAAAGCAGATACCTTTAATCAGACCAATGACTTCCTTCAATGAGCACTTGCAAGTAAAGATATATGGATAAAAGAGTTTACTGTGTGACTCACTATGTCATACTACAGTTTTTATGATGAGATTCCTCTCATCCATTTTTTTTTTCTTTTTCCTCTTAAATTTTATCCTGGCGGGGGAGGGGATGGTGAGTGGGCTGCAAGGGCTGAAACACAGGGACAGGAAAAGAATGGGATCAAGATGCATAATGTGAAATACACAAAGAATAAATAAAAAGAAAGTAAAAATATGTCATTCTTAAGAAAAGTTCATATGCCAGCAGTGGCCATACCTATTCACTATCTGGAAAACAGCAACATTTTATGAACTATTTGTCTCCTAGTGAGAGTTCTAATACATGATCAGTTACTTGGCAAATTATAGTTTTAGAATAAAATGCAATTTGGTGAGCAGACGCAAAGGGAAGAATACAGAATCATGCAATATGTGGTTAAGGGTGACTAAGGCAAATATTTAGTGCCATGATTTGCTCTGTGCATTTTAAAGCAAGCAAGCAGTTTTTATGAATAAAATGGCACAAAGCCTAAAAGTTTATGTCAAGGTCTTATTAGATATGAATCTAATAAGTAAACAAGCATAATTATTTGTCAAAATGCGCTGATCTATTTGTTCATCTTGTTACATGATAAATATACTCAGAAATCATGTCCAATCACAGCTAATCTGTTATACACTAATGTATATGTCAGAAATGACCTAGGAACTTTGACAATAGAAAAGTTGCATACTGACGTTCAGCCAGATTCAACCAGGGATAGGATAAAAAAATGGTAATATTCTTAAGCCATTGATCACATGAACTATAATTTAAAAAAACAACTATAATGAAGTAAAAAAAATTGTCATATATGAAGAGAATATTTCTTAAATTTTAGGTACAGTATTTTTCATGCCATTTCTTTAAAAAAATCCTTATGACAGATTTTATAAAGTCTTCATATTTGAGAAGTTAGTTGGTAATGTTTATTGATCTCAGTTGGTTTCTGGGGCATACTTAAGAATCCTCTTTCTTTGGCATTTGGCATTTGCTTTTAATATGACTTCAGCACTGCAAATGTTTCCCTAAAATGATAATTGAATTTTGAGGCTCCTCTACCTTTAGATAAGTGTGGGACAGCATTTGGTCCCATACTTTTTTAATGAAAATGTTCTGAGATAATGCCATTATTTCCTCAGAGCATAGTTTGCTGAATATGCATTTTATAAACACAATTTATTTTTGCATGAACAAACATTTTAATAGTATTCATGCAGCTTTATATGAACTTTTTACCATCATTGGTGCTGATTTCAAAAGTGTGGAACGCTCCCACATCCAAAGATTTCCATTATCTTTTTGCAAATGAAAGACTAAAAAGTCAATTAGCTAAACAAGCAATGGAAGAGACAACAGGTGACCGATTGAAAAGCAATAGGAAATATTGGAAACTAAGGGAAAAGGGAGAGTAAAATTCACCTAAGCACAGCTGTAACTTTGTTGCCATTCATGGTGTCAATCAGGTTAAAAGAAAATATGTCTCACATGTCTTTGAGCCAACCTTGCCCTGAAGGCTATCAGTCTTCAAACCTTGTTTAAGAAATCAATTTGTCAAGGGTTGATTAAGTAACGTAAACTAAACTAAGTGTTGGCTGAGAGGTCAAACAGAAAGAAGATAAATCATCCTGTTGAGAGATGACTTTGTGGATGTACAACCCATGTGACCTGCAGGAACCACACACTTCGAAGGGCCCCTGGCTTAAGTTAATATCCTCCTGTTGCCACTGTGACATTCTTAACAGGTTGTTGGACCAGAGGCCTCCATGGATTCATTTTACACATGGTATAGTAAATCTGGCTGAGGTCCTGATTCTGCTCAAGGTAATGTCTGAAGCATTTGCTTATATATGATGTATTTTTTTTTCTTTACAGAACTGGTTAGCTACTTATAGAGGTGTTTTTGAGATGCAGGAAAAAGCATGCCAATGATGTGTGAATCTGAATGAGCAAGCCTTTTCACTTACCTTCCTATTACCCACTTGCCAAGAAAAAGGAATTGGCCTGATTCATGCAACAAAGGGACAAGGGTAGAAAACCAACAATATTGGCTTCAAAATTACCTGTTCAGTTTACTAAAAGTCTTAAGGAAGATCAGAGGCTTCATTCTTCCTGTAATTAAGTGTAAATTTGAGAAAAGTGTTTTAAAATAGTTTAGTGGCTGATGCTGCTGACAACTACAGTGCCATCTCAACTCATCCTTATTTGTATATGAAATAAATTGTCATTTCAGTTTGACTTTAGTATTGGTCAAAAGGAGTGATTTACACTGAGAAGCTGATATATGAGTCATTTCTCTGCAACAGTGGGCTAAAGTACAGCACTAACTTCACTGGTATTCACTAAGAAGCCATTGAACCTTTTTTTTTTGTAGATCCCCAGATACTAGTAATCCACCTATTTCCAGCTCATAGGAAAAAGTACAGGCGTTTAACTCTAAATCCTGTAGACAGAAGTCATAGCTGGATTAATTTATTTTTCCTCTTCACCAATGTTTTAGATTTATATCTCTGCCCCGAATGTGTGGTGCTGGAACGTCCATGCTCCTTGCTATTGTGCAGGTATGACTAAGTACTGTCTAATGCATGGTATCAGGCATAATTTGTCTTGGGTTCTCCAGACTGGCTGCATACATGACAGCACACAGTGACAGTAATTTGCACTGATCTGCCCCCACTGGTAGCCTCGCTGATACAAATAGCAATTGATTATTATGCTGCCATGTTATTGACTGTCACTATGAACACAAGCTTTATTTCATTTTTAAAGGAACATGCTGCAGATTTGTTAGTATAAAAATAAAATGGGAAACTATTCATTTCTAAGAGTTATTTGCAGTCACAAATACAACTAAATTCTGGTCATAAAACATTTACTTTACTTTAAATCATCATGAACAAAAACCGTTGTGGTATTTATTTATGGTGTAACATAAATAAACAATTTCTGAAAGCTGTAAGTAAATATGTAAAACTGAAAACCATTATCTGTTCCCAGTTGATGGGGAGAGAGGGATAGAAATGCCTAGATACCTTTGCTCCTCTATCTTAACCCATATCCTAAAGTTCTTTGTTGAAGCAGAAGTCAGAAGCCTATTTTATTCACACGTATTCCTTGTCCCGGCTGACACTCTAGAAGTCTGGGTTCCTCTGGGGTTCTATAATGTAATATTCTTTCTACCTACCCAGCCCAAACCAGTCAGGAAAGATCACTGTGTTCAAAACTTCAGTAATGCAGATACGGAGTTAGCATCTATAATGCTGACACATGTGTCCTCGTTATAAGCCTGAGGACTTCAGAACTGCTAGTTTGACTTTCAAGTCCTTCAAATAACTAGCATCACTAGGTAGCAACACTGACTTACATTATTATAGTTAATACTCCTCAAGCTGGGCTGTTCCACCACATATGCTATGACTGCCTAAGACTAGGGATTGGAGTCAGATATCAAGAAGAACTCAGAACACAAAGTTAAAAGAAAAAGAAAAGGAAACTCCATAAAATCCAACAGACTTCAGCTGCCTGGTCCTCTGAGTAGCTCTTTGCCTAACTTTGAAGATGCTGAATAACAGAGTTGAGAGTGGAATGACTCTGAGATATTTAGTCTTATTCTGATCAGAGCCATCAACAACGGGTTCTTGTGGCTTTGGGACAATGGGAGTTTTGAGATGCTGTCTTGAAATTTAGTAGTTTTTCCTTATAGCATCTTACAGGAAATGTAAAAATTCTATTTAATTAGAAGTAACAAACTATACACCCCTCCCTGTCCCAATATCTACTGTCAAGGGAGCAATTCAGATATATATCAGCAAGAAGCAAGTTCCACTCTGAGGCAACTTAGTGTCTAAAGGCTAAGAAAACTGTTTTCAAAAATATCTCCATTGATCATTTGATAATTTTCATGTAATACATTTTTATGTTCAACCCCTTCTTCCACACCTAATTGATCTGAAATTCAACTCACCTTCTACCTCCAAGCTTCATGTCCTCTTTATTTAGTAAATCAAATTTGCATTTTTAAAAAAATTCTGCTATAATTATCATTATCTATAGACAACTTAACTTTGCTCTGCATTGGTAAAGGAAGGAAGGAGTGTAAATATTTTAGAGCAGAAATAGAGAAATTCAGTCTCACACTCTGCTAAACACTAACTGCAGTTTATATTAGACACTGTCAAAAGCTGCTTATAAGTGCATATGCTAGAGACCACCATGAGGAATAAAATATCATGCCTTTTTGGCAAACTAAAGCTACCATCTATTGCTCAAAGATGTTTTCCCCAAGTATTTCTCAAGCTGGAAATTAGTGGTCTAACACGAGCATCTTTTCTATGAGAGTACACAGACAACGCACTGTGCCAGAAAAGGTATATTTTTATTGATATTCTTTTATGGAAAGAAAATGACAGGTAATATTGGTTTCACAGTCATGACATAATTCCAATCAGTGCTAACAGCTATGTGTTTTGTCAATTAGCATTATTTCTCTATCTCTCTCTGACTCCCTATATTGTCATAACTCCATAAAATAGTCATTTGCTTTTATATGGTAATAATCCCTTCATATTCCTTCCTTTTATCTGTATCTTTGTATGCTATTTGTTGTTCTACTAAATCCCTATTACAGAGGCCTATGAGTTCCAAGAGATTGATGAATAATTTGAAATGTTTTATCCCTGAGCTTCAAAAAGGTGCTACAAATAATTATAAGCAAATATCTTGTGTGGGGTCCCCTATCAATCCCATCCTGTTTTATGTTGTTTGTATTTTAGATAGAGAAGGAGGCAGCGAGATCTTGTGTATCAGTTCTTGCTGCATAAAGGAGACAGATGTTTTAGTTTGCACTGCTTTTTCTTCTCTCTGCTCTGTTCTTTCTGGCAGCCTGAGCTGTTCACTGTAATACGTTCCACAGTTAGTCAAGCCTGTAATTTCACAAGGTACAGTTAATTATTGATCAATCAAAATGAACTTCATAATCCTTTTGGCAACTTGTTCTGCACTTGAACTTCTCTCTTGTCCATAAAATAGCTTAATGGTCTACAGTATAATGAACATGAAGGATATGAACTAATGTTCAAAGAACTCAGCAAATCCTACCTTTCCTGTGACTGCCAATTCAGGATTATTCTACACAGCATATGACATACTCCCTATTCTTCTTCAGCTCATCAGCAAAGATAAAAGTCTGCTCTAAACCCTACTCCCATCGGAGACTACGAGGTCTCATATCTTCTCTAAGAATTTGGATCCATTTAGAATATTTAATTTTTGCAATACATTTTTTAATTTTTTACTTTTAATATATAAATCATGTTTACCAGATAAAAATTGTCTCCTAAACCTTGAGGCTTAAACTTTAGTGCAAGTATGACTGCTTTTCTGAACAGAGAGTTTGCTTAAATATTAAAAAATCTGAACAGGCCATACATCATAGACTCGTCTCCTCTTTCCCCCTTTCTTCTGTGAGTGGCTGTGTGGATACAAATTCCTCAAATTTCATAGCTTTCATACAACGTATATGGAAAATTATACAGGCTTATTATTAGCCACTTATTCTATCAACATTTACTGTGTGTCAGTTATTCATTCTAAAGGCAAGCAGAAAGAAATTGACAAGGGACTTATTGATGATAGTCCATAATGTCATCGTTTACACCAGAAGTTTCATGACTAAGAACACTTGAGGGGAGTGAAATCATTGTCTAGTTAATCAAGTTCACTCAGTCTGCTATCCTAACAGTATCTCCTTAAACGGAGCACATTCATTCTGTTTCCCAGACTACCTTCAGACTCAGGACCAAAAGCTGAATGTCCCTGTGTTTAAGGTGCTATGCTGCCATCCTGTAGAGATCAATGAGTCATAGTCCTTTCCCACAGGCCTGGTTTTCAATGAAGAAACTGAGTTCTGGGGCAGGCTATGTTTTTCCAGAAAATATGGGTATGTCATTTTGCCCTTACATAAATGCTAACATACACACCGAAATCCAAGAGCTTCAGTTACCCCAATGATATTTTAATTCATTGACTAAAAATTCAGCAATTAAAAGTAGTTGTACTTTTAGGGGACAATGTAAAAAAATCAAGAAAGGTAAAGTCAAAAATATGAAGCTTCAAAGGGGAAAAACAAAAACAAAAACTTGCATCTGGGAGAATGAAAGAATTCCAGATTTTATGGCCATTTGTGCCAGTGCTTAAGAAACGTCACTTTCAAGTGTAAAGAAACTGGAGAAGACTAAAGAGTAAACATAAAGAAGGTTGGGGGAATGGGGGAACTCAGCAGCAAAGGCTCTGAGAGGAGGTGTGGTGCAGTAATTGGAGTGGAAAGGGCGCTGTAGGCTCATATGTTTGAATGCTTGATCCTCAGTTGATGGAACCCTTTGGGAAGGGGTAGAAGATGTCACCAGGTATGAACTTTAAGGTTTCAAAGGACTTCCTACATCTTAAATTAGCTCATTTCCTTGATAGGTACCCCCACCTCTCTCCCTCTCTCTTTTCCTGTCCCTCTCTTCAATAATCTAGCACAATTCCTGCCTCCTTTAATGTTTGCCAACTAACTCTCTGGAACCATGAGCCCTAAATTAAGCACTTTTTTACATAAGTTACCTTGGTCATGGTGTCTCTTTACAGCATGAAAAGTAACTAAGAGAGTATGGATAGAGATTTGCTTTGGCTGTACATGTACCAGGCCTCATCAATCTTCTCAAAAAATAATGATGTATTTGACAAGTATACAAATGAGGATAAAATCTATTATGCCTTTTAAAAATGTTTAAAGATCTCTGACAGAGCAGCCGCGAGCCCGGCGGGTCCCAGGAGAGCCACCCAAGCGGCTTGTGGCGGGGCAGGCTGGTGGGCAGGCGACAGTAAGTCCCCTGAAGGTGAAGAGTCCCAGCAGCGAGCGGTGGGAGGGCACGTGGGTAGGAGACACGTGGGCAGACACATTGTATGGAATAGAATTGGANNGCAGACACATTGTATGGAATAGAATTGGATATTTATTACTTAAAGGGGGAAAGGGGGGAAAGAAAGAGGAGAGAGAGAGAGAGGAGAGAAGAAGAGAAGAAGGGACAGAGGGGGCCCCAAGAGAGACACACGTGGCACCCAGAGAGAACAGAGATCCAAGATGGCCCGGGGAGGTGGGCAGGGTCACTGGGAGTGGGCGTGGCTTGCCTCTTAAAGAGACAAAAACCATAACAATGCCCATATAAGAACTTACTGCCCACTAAGAATGCCTCCAGTCATTTTCTGTATAGTGCTATGTCATCTCTCAGAGTTAGGCCCTTTGAGTGTCTTTTCTCTTTTCTAACTGACCTGCCTATGTCTTTGCTGTCTATGGACCTGAGGTGAGGCTGCTGTCTAGAGAGCCAATTGTTCTTTATGAAGTAAACAGAGATGCCTTTCATCATAAACTTTCTTGTGTGGCATTGGCTCAACTTAAATTCTTCGCAGGAGAATAGAATTCAGTCAACTTCCTTCCAACTGTTCCTAGACTCACAGCTAATAAAAAAGGTTGGTATGGAACTACCATCTCCACTTTTGACAGCCACCCTCAGAACTCTAGATTTACAGTCTTCCTAAAGGTCTTATGTAGTACTTATGAGGCCAGATGAAAAATTCAGCTGATTTGTACAAACCGGAGTTTTCTAGCATTTTAAGATTAACCTCCAAAGACAAAGAGAAGAAATTGTCTATCTGAAACCAGTGTATTTCACAGCTTCAGCTTTAACCCTTCTCAGCACAGGTGACAGCCAGGTTTCTTGGGTGACTCTTCATCTACCCACAGGGGCATTGGCTATTGAGTAAGATTACATTGTAACTGATCAATCAACCAGAGTGAAAACTTAACTTCCAGGAAGCTCACAAATCTGAACATTACAACCCTTTCATGGCCCTGTATTAAATATGTATTTTTAGTTTCATATGTTGTTCTTAAAGAAAGACTATAACATTGGATGTACTTGGACAATAGAACACCCGAGTCTGATCATCCCTCCAAGACATACACTGAAGTTTTGACCTATAATCTTTCTCTTGCCAAAATTCCCCAGCCAATGCCAGAAGCAACTTCTGTCTCTAGCTTGGTGGCTTTTCTATATCTTGCTTCCATCTTTTGGAGAAGATCTGTCTATATGGTCTTTCTGCTCTCCTCTGGCTTTATGGTTATCAAAACCTATAGACTCCTAGGCAAAACAAAACAAATCAAAAGCAACTAGGCAAACAAACATAGACATGATCACTTTTATTTACAGCATGAGTTTTCTAAATGGTTAGAGAAAACATCCTAACAAGAAAAAGAAAATAACCAGTGTAAAAATAACATTACAATCTTTTCCTTTGTCATGTAGATATTTGTGAGGAGAGTTTAGGGAGATTTCTCAGTGAGTAAGACTCTTTGCATGGAAAATGTGAGAAGGTGAATTCAAATCCTTAGCACTTATACTGTTTTAAAAAGTATGCATGTGAATTCATGCTGGAGGGGTTTAGCTGGAGACAGCAGGATGGCAAGGTTTGTTGTCAATCAATATAGCTAGCCATGAAATGGCAAGCTTCAGGCTCAACGAGAGATCCTTTCTCAAGGAAAAAACATAGAGATCTATAAAGGAAGATATGCAAACTTCTTAGGGAATCATGCACAAATGGAAGCAATGCAAACAAACAATGTGTACACGCATGCATCATGAACACACACATACACTCATGCATACACACTTTTGCACACACATGCTTTTGTGCACACATGCACAGTGGGACACATACTGAGATATTGTGAAGAAAGCTATTATTTTATAATGTCAAAAGATATTGACCATTTGTATAGATAATTATATCATTAAAGACTTGTGAATGCTGGTTGTGGGTAGTTTTTAAATCTCTATTTTTATGGTCATTCTTCATTTCTAAGCAATCTCGGCTCCAATTTTAGAGAAAAAGAAACAGTTTCAGAAGAGGTAACAAGAAGACATTTTTGTAAAAGAAGTAGGTATGTCTTGTCATTGTTTGTAGAAGTTATGTGATCACAACAAGGTTTCAGCTAAAGGAACCATAAACACGCCTTTCTGTTGTGGAGACGGACACAATAGTAAATACCAAGGTAGGGTTTTAGGTGGCAATAAACCCATACTTGCAGGAGTAAAGAAAGAAGGTAGACACTAGTGTTTGCAACCCATATTCCCCTTGGGCTTTTTAAGAACAAGGCACCACAGAGTAGAATCACATACATCCAGCTGTGCTGGCCCAGCGATGAGTTCAGTGCTGAGTCTAGCACAGAAAGTTCTCTGAATCCATGCTCTACTGCCTCCTCTGGGAATGAAAGCATTATGGGGTCTTCTTGCTCTCAGTGAAGTTGTGGCAGGAATCTTACATATTGAAGGACAAAGACAAACAAAATACGGATTGTTTTTCCTTATTTTAACAGAATCTTACTAAATATATTTTCAATACCTGCAATGATTTCAATAGGAAGAGTCCCCTGGGGGTCTGCTATGCTAATGATTCAGTTTCTCAGCGGGCAATGTTAAGTAAGGTATGGAGAACTTAAGAGGGTGCGCCCAGCATGGAAAAGTGGCTACCAAGATAATCTGGCTCGCTTCAAACCCAAAGAAACTGTTCAAGTCGACCACCGACTTAAATCTGTGAAATCAAATATTTTCCTAGTTTCTCTCAGGAAATTGCCACTCCAGAGAAACACTAACTCAAGAATCAAGCATAGGGCCCCACCGTTAGTGATAATCGTTAGGTACTCTAGCAAAGTTTGGAGTTATGAATCTGTGCACACAGGACTATCATTCCTTTGGTGATTAAATTCTGAGCCTTGGTCTTTTTTTATGGGTATAGACCAATGAGTGTTGTAAATAGCTAGAAACATGGCTCAATCGTGGAACACTTCCCTACTATTTGCAGAGTTCTTTTTTCTATCCCAGCTCCCAGTTCTGCAAAGAGACATTAGACCTAAACTCACCTGCAACTAACTGTGGCTTTAAAAACAGTGCGGGAAAGATAAAGCTTTGGCTTTACTGGGCGGTGGTGGTGCACATCTTTAATACCAGCACACAGGAGGCAGAGTCAGGCAGATACCTGTGAATTGAAGTACAGCCTAGTCTAGACAGAGTTCCAGGACAGCCAAGGCTGTTGTACAGAGAAACCCCATATCACAAAACCAAAAAACCCAACAAATAAACCAAACTAAAACAACAACAGAAAAATTTTGGCTTTACTTAAACAGAATTACAATTACCTATTCATTGAGTTTAACCCCCCCAATTTTAAATGCATATGTTAAATTGATTCTGCTATACCATTATATAGTATCCCATCATTTTTATATAGTATCCTATCTTGTTAAATTTAGAAAATTCCTACTCATAATCTAATATTGGGATCAGAATATGCAAAACCTTTTGGGCTAATATTAATTTTAAGTTCAATTTTAACCAGATAAATTTGTGTACCTGATTTAAAAAAAACAATTTTCAAAGATTTAAAGTACTTTTTTTATTTTTTTGCGAAGAGTCAGATAACAAATGTCACTTCTTCCCCATCATACCTTTTCCTAACAATGAAGAAGCAACCAAGGAAACCAGGCAGACAAGTGGATGTGACTGTGAACCAGGAAAAATTTATTATTTGAAAAACAATAGCAAGATTTGGTTTATAGTTTATCAGCGGATAAACATTTTTAAGCAACAGCATATGATGGAAAGAAAAGCTCACTGTAATCAAAACTAAATGAATATTCCTAAAAGAGGATAAAGCACAGGGAACGAGAATACTGCCAAAGTAAGAAAGTGGTGTGAATGGGTGATTAGGAAGCTCTTGACCTCTGTCTCCATTCATAGTATTTCAATGAGTAACATTTCCCTCTTAGGAAAGAGCATTCAACATGTTGATTCCAGCTGACTTGTTCTATTAGTTATTTCCCATTTACATGATAGAACACAGCACTTACAAATCCCAAGATTTTGCCAATTTAAAATTGTTTGATCCTCATGGAACAGCCTCATCCGCATCCAGGAACTTGAATGCAGTGCTGGCCAGCCAGGTACTTGCCACTGACTTCCCCTAAATATACCTTGCTCACAGAGAAAACCAAAAAAATATAAAGATAATATATATATATATATATATATATATATATATATATATATATATATATTTATCAAAAATATATTCTTGCTCAAAAAGAAATAATTCAGCAGAGTCCTTTCCTTGTCTGAATTAAGATATCATCACAGAGTCCGTGAATCTAGACTAGACATATGTGTGCTTAATGCTTCTTATTTTGTGTTATTTAAATCCAGAGCCTGAGCTCTGTAGATTCCTGGTAGAAAAAAATACTTTGGCAAATATAAAAGTAAACTTTGTCTCAGTGGAAGATTAGTCAAGGAGACCCAGTGGACATTTCACAGCAGTAAAATCCATACAAAATGAATTTGGACAAGAACAGTCTGTCTAAGATATCAATTTGCCCAAATAATATATTTATGGGCTATTATTACATCTAGGGGAAAAACCCAGTAGATTAAAACTGTAAAAATTCGCTGATAAAAATGATCCATTCTCAAACGTCAACCAACATTAAAAGGGAGAATTTGACACTTTTAAATAAAAAATGATTTGCAAATTACACAAGGAGCCTACAGAGACTCCTTCAGGTCTGCTCTCTCCTTCTCCCTGCTCTAAAACATGCAATAAACCTTTCTCAAATGGAGAGGTTTAATCTATGTGTACAAGGGGACTGAGAGGCAATGCCGTCTCTCTTTTCCTGAAGGCCTGCGAGGATGGCTTTTTTCTGATATTGATTGGGAAAGTGATATCATACCAGAAGGTACACTGATATGGTGCCGGCTGAAAGAAAGCAGCAAAGAATCCTTGCAGTCTAATCAAAGCTCTGTTCAAGCCCCACACTCTGATGAAATCCAATCAATAGAGACGATTAAATGACACACACAGAGTCATCAATATTAAATACACTCCATTCCCTGTACAAGAACTGGGTAGCACAAAGTGGACAAGATAAGACTTGACTCTGTAATGTTATTTATAGCATCTGAGCTATACTTGAATATGAGGGGGAGCATTGACTCATCATTTGCCCAACCAATCAAGATACCACCTGCACCTTTAAGAATGACACACTACATTGAGCCCACTTTTGAAGGACCTCTATTGAGAGTTTCCTACAAACTAGCCATTGTGCTATCTTAACTATTTTGAAGTCGAGGGAGTTAATATTGAGGCATACTGAGTGGTATGAGCTTCCTACTCATGAAACTGAGCTCACTACTAGGAACTGCAGCCCATAGGCTCTTCCCTGGTGGTCCAAACTCATGGATACTTGACCATGATCCAGCCAAGACTAACCAATGTCTACTTAATTGAAAGCACTTTAAAGTAAGAGGCTTAAACTAAGGACTTACTTTGCTTCTCTTGGTGGGAATCTTTAATTTCCAGTGGAAGAACCATGATGGGCCACTAGTTGTATATAAAGTACGAAAAAAATCAGTTTTTGCAGCTGCCCATTTGTTGCAAGGGAGTATGTTTTCAAGGTATGGGAAATGTTTGCCTCTAGTTTTAACAGGTATGATAATCCAGGAAGAGAAGCAAGGGCATTTTGAAGCAAAGTTTAGCAAAGTAGATACAGAAAAAATTTCTGGATTTGAGCAACATGAGTGTGTTCTTGGGTGGTGTAGTAGAGAGAAGAGAGTCAGCTCACTAGTTTTTAGACTCTTAAGGTTCTCTGAAATTATTCTCATTTAAAACAAATCAAAACAAAACCACTATTCAACGAACTTCCACCGGCTCCTTAAGAGGAACACAGACAATCTTCATCTTGACACACCATTAAAAACACACATAATGTTGTTCACCACATGCCAAGTACTGCTTGTAAATTCATATATTATTATAGATACTGTTCCTAGCAATTCTATATGTGTCTTTATTATATTCTCCCCCATTTCAGATGTGATAACTGAGACACAGGGAAGAGCTTTCACAAAATAATGTGCATGCTCCTGATTCGTTTTCTATTGTGAAGATGAATCCCGACCAACAGTTGCTTGTGAAAAAGAGGATGTATGAAGCTTCCAGCTTCTAACCCTCCAGGAAGGGAAGGCAAGGTAGGAACTGAAGCAAGGGCCAATAAGAAGGCTGATTACTGACTGGGTTTTCATGGCTTGCTCAGCCTACTTTCTTATAACACCTTGAACCACTTGCCCAATGGTGTATGAACCACTAGAGGTTGAGCTCTTTCACACCAAACATTAATAATAATAATAATAATAGTAATAGTAATAGTAATAGTAATAGTAATAGTAATAATAATAATAATAATAATAAATGCCTCCCAATCTTGCCTGAAGGTGAAGCTAATAGGGGTTAATCTCTGAATTAAGATTTCCTCTTTCAACAGCACTTTAGCTTGTTTTGAGTTGACAAAAAAGAAACAACATCAACAAAATAAGGAACACCATTAACCATCTCATAACTGAATGCACAAAAGGATCTCATCTTTGAGCTCAACCTTGAACTTTGAACTCATGTTTGAGCAACCTACCGTCATCTTCTTTTCTCCTTTGTTTAACCTAAAGTTCCTAGGGAAAGCTATATAGAAAAGGTAAAGATTGTAAAGATATCTGTAAGAAGCGAAATCTAAAAGTGTCCTATGCCTCTAAAGTGTGCTGCCAGGAGTGTGGCGAGCACAAAAGATGATTCCTCTTGAGATGGTGATTTCTGATAATATTCCTGAGAAGGAATAGGAACAGATAGAGTCAGGCAATAAGTTCACAGGTGTTCCTGAAGAGCTTTCAGGCAACCATGACATTTGACTAGGCATCACCACTGCTGACACTTTGAGCATAAATGCCAGGGAAATATTATTCAGAGTCTTCAGTGCCAAGCAATGCTGCAGACAGTAGTTTCATTAGGAAACAAATGTCACTGACCATTCTTAGAATAATGTATCCTTTATTATTTCAGCAGAAAAATAAAGAAAACCCCCCAATTGTTTAATCTAGGATAGAAGTTGTATAAATAGCTAAAGTCCCTCCCTGCCCTTTCTCATCAAGAGAGACCACAATCCTCAGCCTCGCTTATGGCAGAGCTGCATTTTAAAAATGTATCTTTCCTCTTTTTCTCCCCCATTTCTTTTCTCTTTTGCTCTTAATAGATAATCTCCCTTGTTTCCTTTTTTCTAGTTATGAAGAATAACAAACGTCTAATTTGGAAACTGGTAATTTGGCACATTTAGACATTTGCCTCCTAACCACATTTTGGTACACCTTTGAAGCAGTGGAAGTTCAAAGACTTTCCGACAATGACTGCTGCACGACCTGCTTCTATGAATCATTTGAAGTAATTGGTCTTGCGTGATGTATGTTTTGAACTGAGGAAGTGGGGCTTTATTACAACAATCACATACAGGTTTTGAGCTGAGGATGTCGAGTTTTCCTCACAGATGTAGATGCGTGCTTGATAAGGTAGAAAACAGACAGATGTGTCTCTATGCACCAGGGAAGAGGTGTGGAGAAGGAGCAGATAAAACAGTTGAGAAAATTCCACGAAACTGTAGTAAAGCACTTTTGGAAGCAGTCCCAGTTAGAAAATTTCTCATGAGCAAGCAAGTCATAATTTAGACACAGACTTTTAGACTTTAATTTTGCTCCCAACCTAAACCTACCCATTATTCTCATCAAGTTAAAAGTGAACCAGCAATTTGCACACAGTCAACTTGTTAAAGAAAACCATCTTCCTAAAAGAATATTAGTTACCAGTCTTGGAATTTCTTTGAAAAATATGTTCCTGAGATAGAGCCAGCATTTATCCTGCTAAAACTGTACAGTGAAGACCATTATTTAGAATCTATACTCAACTCCAGCAAAAACATCCACACGTGCCACCTGGTTTTGAGCCTTCCTGCAGTAACTTTTATTCATTGTCTTTCCCCAGTTATGTATGTGTGCAAATAAACCCAAATGTTAATAAGATAAAAAGCAAACATTCATATATGCATGCATGCACACGCACACATACCTTTATATATTTCTCATGATATACTCAACAAATATTTTTTAATATTTAGAATGGGTGGTTAGAATGATAATATTTTTAAAGAATTAAAATGGGCAAACTGGAAAGGTGTAGTCTGAAAGGGAGCAGCACTATTAGGAGGTATGACTTTGTTGAAATAGGTATGAACTTGGAGGAAACAACAATTAGTTGTATGTATTTGAGAGGATTGTGGAAGGAATTTGGAATTTGGGCTAGAAAAGCCATTGAGTGTTGAGACCTCAGTGGAATGTTCTGTGGGAACTTGGAAGACAAGACTGTTGAGAGCAGTGCAGAAAATAGAGGCCTGGCTTGTAAAATTTCAGAGAGAATATTAAAGACCCTATCAGGGCCGTTTGTTATTTTGATTTAATATTCTGTGCTTCTGGCTAGCTGAGGCTGAAGAATCAGCTGTGATTAACAAGATACCAGAACAACTAGAGTGAAATCTTTATCTTACTGGGGCAACCAATGCTGGTCAGCTGGAGCTAAGAAATTAGCAGCGGTTAAGAAGAAGCCAGTATGGTTGAGGTGAACTCTTCCAGAAAGTGTTTTCTGAGAGCATGGTGAAGCTGTATTTTAGATGCAGCAAAGGCTTTGCTTTGGGCTGGCAACAAGACTTGGTAGCGTGTAAGAGTCAGATAGGTAATACTGGTATTGAAGGTATGGAGGCTTGGTACTGTGGGAAGCCAGGAAAGACCATGGGTAAAGGTGTGGCTTCAGTAGCAGTTGAAGGTCCAGGACTGAAGGGGGCATTCAAAGAAGTTAAGGCTTGGAACCACGAAGAGAAACTATGAGAGGCTATTGGTGAAAGCACAGCCCATTTGCAGCAAGCACTTCCAGCATTTTGGAGATTCAAGTACCATGGAAGACCACCAAAATCTATAGCAGCAATACAGGGAGGCTGCTGAATCTTAGATGACAAACTGTGTGTGCTGTAGAGGATGGAGCTGGAGAAATGACCCAAGTCCTTTGGAAGCATCCAGAAGATTATGAGTGGATCCCAGATAACTGGACATTAAGTTATTTATACCTATACTGTAGGAATTTAGTTTTGCTTGGTTAACTGGTTCTTTCCTCTTGAAAATGGTACTTAATTTAATTTTGATTTTAAAGGAGCCCACAGATGAAAGAGCTGAAATTTTTAACAGAGATTGGATATTTTAAAGAGAATGAAATTATAAAGATTGATGAATGAAATTGAAAAGATTGATTTGGTAAAAACTGTGGGACTTTTAAACTATTTATGATTTCAGTGTGAGATCTTGGGGATGAATAAGAAAAGAAGGGATATGGATTAATAGTGATGCATTTGTGTGTCAAGTTGAGAAGGGGTCAGTTGTTCTGGTTGATTTAGGTGTCAACTTGACACAAGCTAGAGTCATCAGAGGAAGTAGCCCCCACTGAGGAAATGCCTCCATGAGATTCAGCTGTTAGGCATTTTCTCATATAGTGATCAATGGGGGAGGGTCCAGCCCATGGTGGGAGGTGCTATCTCTGAGCTGCTAGTCCTTGGTTCCATAAGAAGGTAAGCCCAGTAAGCCATGAGAAACAAAGAGTAAGCTGCACCCATTCATGGCTTCTACATCAGCTTCTGCCTCCAGGATCCTGACCTGTTTAAGTTCGTGTTCTGACTTCCTTCAGTAATTAACACCAATGTGAAAGTGTAAACCAAATAAACACTTTCCTTCTCAACTTGCTTATTGTTCATGGTGCTTTGTTGCAGCAATAGAAACCCTAACTAAGGCAAGTGGTAACAAAGGATGGTTTCTGACATCAATCTCTAGCCTCCAAATACACAAGCACACACATATGCTTGGGCATACACACACACACACACACACACACACACACACACACACACACACAC
>LOJH01048720.1:877-12567 GCA_001685095.1 Ellobius talpinus
ATTTGGGAATTTGGGCATAGTTCTCTCCAAACTGCTTCCTGCTTTTTCTTGGGCCAAGTAATTTTCGGGGGTGTTTTTGGCAACCTTTCAGGGGG
The DNA here is from genome assembly GCA_001685095.1 of Ellobius talpinus. Taxonomy (NCBI): domain Eukaryota; kingdom Metazoa; phylum Chordata; class Mammalia; order Rodentia; family Cricetidae; genus Ellobius; species Ellobius talpinus. The sequence goes on from LOJH01048720.1 coordinate 973, forward strand.
TCTTGGTCTAACAAACCACATTAGTCTGGAAGGACTAAGGCTGCTTTGCCTTTTGGCTCTGAACAGTCCAACATGGTGGAGGCATGTTCACTACCTCTGAGACTGCCAGGTGGGAGCCATCTTCACCACCTCAACTCTGGGAAGCAGCATATAAACCCTTTTTATCTGAGTAAAAGCTAAATCTGCCATGCAGCGCACTATATGGCCTGGAAATACCTCTGTGTATGGTGGCAGGAATCTGTCCACCATGCTCTCCTGCCTGTGCAATCCTCTGCACTGCTGTCGGGGAGCAATGAGGTACCTCCTGCTCTTTCTCAGGAGGTACAGTATGCAAAGTACTCCTGTGAGATTTGATGCCTTGAGAGAAGCAGAAAGTACAGCTCTGAACTCAGCATGCCAGCTTTAGAAAGTGTGGACATTGCTTCTAATAGCCACAGAACAGTTAGCTAACACAACCCAGGTGACCAGGAAAGGCCATGCCATGCATTACAGGAAAGTCTTAGGATCTCCTTTCTAGTCTGTGGTAACTGAACTCTGTCCATAAAGGGGAATTAGTATTCATAACTTCTCCTCACCAAAGTGAAGAGTTTGTTGGCTTTAGGAATGGACAGCCTGGATTCTCCCACCTTCCAGGTGCATCTCATAGTGTCTCTGTGTTCCAGATGTTTAAAAAAGATATTAAAAAGAATTCAAAGACATCAAACATTCACAGTTGATAACAGGTTATAAATCTCAGCTGTTGGTGTTATCTTAAGAAAATTATAATTATGATGAATGCATTGAAGGGAGCATAGGATGTTGGATAATGGAAATCTAGTCCAATCTAAAGATAAGGAAAAGTTTCACAGAAACAATTAAAAGCTTTTCACAACAAAAGACACAGAAGGACAGAAAAGAAACCAAGTATCAGTCATGGACAGAACCTAAAATTAAGACACCTAAGTCATCTGCCTTGGCCAACTCATCAGTAGAAGACACAGAGAAGGACAGGGCTACCTCCTGAATGACATAGCCAAGGAACACAAGATTTCCTCAAGCAATATCTACACCTCCCATGTGGAATAGGGAATACATATGTGAAAGGAAGCACCCAGGGTGGGGGGAATCCCTGACACTGCAGTAATGACCACTGGGAAAAGGTTACCCTGAGAGACAAAATTTTCAACATTAAGGTTCTATAGATACTGAAGATCTACAAAAGTAAAATGTACTTGGCTGGGTGCTATACACAGATGCTGCAAAACCTGTTTTCTTTCTCATTGGTTGGAGCTTATAGAATAAATGAGCATATGAAAGAATAAAATATAAGCTAAGATAATGTTCAATATCCTGCCACACTTACTTGAGAGGTCATCAATGTGTGTGTGTGTGTGTGTGTGTGTGTGTGTGTGTATAAAGCATATGCAAAGGTAAAATGGAAAGGCTAATAAATAAGGCATACAGGAAACAAAGAGAATCCAACCTGGGCAATGTATTAGAAGTACCCAACAAGAAATGGAGTAAAACTTAACAGGTCTATATTACCTTTGTGCCTGGTAAGTTTTCATTCTATTGCTGGAATATTCTAGCTCAGCCCCTTAAAGATCCAGTATTATTTCCTAGAGAGAGATACTAAAAGACTGTGCTTCTTGGCCAACCTCTTAATACACATGGCTATATATGGAGCTAGCAACTCTGAAAGTAATTTAAAGTTGTCTTAAAGCAAATTTATATATTATAATAACATATAAAATACTAGCATTAATGTTAGTATTGTATACAATCAAAAGAGATCATACATTTTTCCTTACCACGTATGAAAATACTGCTTTCTAATTTAAAATGAGACTCATGTCTCCACAGGGCACTTCATGAGGTCTTTTTCAATAGTTCCTGCCTACCTTTCAGTCCCATCTTCCCTGAACCACTATGCTCACTAAACAAACCATGTGCTGTACACATGCCTACCAACTGAACCACCATTCTCGCTAAACATACCATGTGCTGCACACACACATTCTTTCTATCTAGAACGACTTTATCTACTTCCTCATCTATGAGATATATTCAACTTTCAAAGTCCATCAGGATGTCTGCCCCATTCCCAATAAGCCAATTAATCATTAAACAAAAGGGGAAACATTAATCATTCTTTCTCCCTGTCTCTTCTCTGCATATTTATGGAGCTAAAATGGCCCAAGTTTGCTGTTTGGTGTGTTATTTTCTATGTTGGTCTCCTTAAGGGCAAGGGCCTTTCCATGACTCTTATATTCAGTAGAAGGCAGACTGCCTTACACAAAGCAGAGAGGCTCAAAAGAAGAGTACAAAAGTTAAAATAGAAAAATGAGTTAGAGATATTAACAAGAGTTCAAAAATAGAAGTGTAGTTTAAACATATGAAAAGATGCTTGAACGCAAACATGATTAAATCCATATCTGAATGAGATGTCATTTAGCCTATCAGACAGGCATCTCAATCTATACGACATGTGTTAGTGAGACTGAGAAACCAATCCTCCCAAATTGTTGGCAGCAGAGCAAACTAACAGAACCTCTACAGTGGAATGGAGAATGTGTGCACTCTTTAATCCAGACAGGGAAGCACTTAGAAAATGTGTTCTAAAGTCGTATTTTCACATGAGCAAAATTACTTCTTCCAGAATATTTGTTGTGCCCTGTTTATCATGTCATGTCAAATGAAACAACAAATGTTCAAAGTCAGAGTGGAAAGCTAAGCTGCACGCAACTACACGTCAGGAGTATGAAGAAGAGAGAATGGAACACGCTGCAATATACCACACCAAAGATGTTTTCAATGAAGCTTCATGAAATGTGAAATGGGGAAAAGACATGATAAAGAATACTATGCACAGTGTAAGGCAAGTCTTGAGCCCTAAGTAAAACCAAGCAAATGAGGAGGCGCATAAGGAAAGCAGGAGAAGGTGGGGTGCTTTCTCCAAGGAAGGGGATCTGGACTTCAAAGGCTTTGCTTAACTTGCAGGCATTTTAATTTTAAGCCTCTTCCCCACATAATCTTTCAAATTAAAATCCTCAGTAGTAAAATGAATAAATAATGAAGCCAGTGAGAAAGAAAAGTATCAATGAAGGAACGGATCTCTTCCCCTGTATACACATCACAGCCACGCTCTGCCTCCGGATCCCTCAAACCAGTATATGTTGCTTTCAATTTAAGTGCAGAGGTCTGAGTGTATTTGTTGTTATAAGCTCTGTAGCTATTAGAAATATGGCCTCTGCTAATGTATCTGTTGTCCTTCAAGTCTATCAACCATATTCAAATAAAACCTGCCTCAAGGAGCAGACCCTTGAGTCCCAAAGCTAGTCCCCAGTGGGACAGATGGGCTCTCATGCCTTTCTGCTCACACAGGGTATCAGAGGGAAGTCTCCCAGCCTCTGAAATGGGGAGCCCCACTAACATTTTTCTCTTATTAACACAAGGAGAAGCACTACATTTGCCATTCAGTCCTCTAGTATTCAGTAAAGACATTCCTCATCTCCCTACCTCCTAAGCCCCACCTCTTGCCTCTCACCCTCCACCTCCTGCCCCTGCCTTGAGAGGCTCTCTTCAAATTCTACTTTATGTATATTCACAAACTGATGAGAAAGGCACCCCCAGGGAGACAGAAAAGTCCACAGAGTGGAGGTGGGGGTGGGGAAATAAGAATAGGACTGCTTTCTAATAGACACAGAAGAATACAAACCTTCAAATTTCTACACTAACCAAGAAATTAAGAGTTGTGCTTGGTGTTGGATTTAACAGAAGGAAACATGACAGCCTTGTTCATTTTGTTTTAATGTAGTAAAGCATTCAGACTAAGATATGACTCCTCTAGTCACTTGAAGTGGGTATGGTTTAAAAATAAAAGACCAGCTGCATTATTTTCATTATCTGTTTCCTCATTCCCTATCAGAATATCATGTATCCACATTTCTTGGCACTGCCCCCAGACACTTCATGTGGCTAAAGTCATTGATATGGCACAGCTGCTTCTAATTTAACACATTTAGCAAAATCAGACAAACTATCTCAAGCAGTATATTCAAAACATCAAATACTTCTAAGTCCCATGAGGTTGAAAGAGATGACAAGGCCCTACAAGGTTCAGAGTATCTATCAGTGAAAATCACAGGAGTGAGAGACAGGGCTAGGGTGGAAAGCATGAGGAAAGGACAGCCAGAAAGCCACCTTCACATGGCTGACAAGTGACAGTGGAAAAACTAGACCACAGAAAGCACAGGTAATGCTCTATCTTTTAGGAGCCTAATTCTAACACAGAGAATTGAGAACTATTCTAATTGAACATGGGAAGGGATTCTTGGCAACAAGCTCAGTTTAACAGCAGAGTAAGTAGTTCTGTGCTACAGTATGCTTTGAGCAACTCTGAGTCATGAGACAAAAGCATGATAGTACCACATATTATGACACCACTGAAAGAAATCTCATTCGGGGGGACTTATACCAGATGACCTCTTACGGCCCTTTCAATTCTGATTCTGCAAATTCTAAAGAGTTATTCATGCCACTGTTCTGCTACCTCTCCTGGATAAAAGAAGAAAAGCTAATTATTCTGACAATAATTAGCCACAGAATAGCTTTTTGAATCTTTTTTTCTGGGGCTTGAAAATATATATCTTTTCTTCTCATTTCAATATGACTTTTGCATATTTTTCTCTAGAGAAAGTAGGACTAAAGCATTTTGTATATTTTATCATATTCACTGATGATGTTTAGAGATTATCTTAGATAACAAACAGAGCATTTCATGAAAGCTGAAGTTACTCAAACAAAGCAGTAGATAAAAGGCAACCTCACAAATAGAACATAGTGCTCCTGCAGCCAGCTGCTAACATCCGTGCTTGGTGTGGACAGCAGTGTGAGAGAAGCTCTCTTAGCTCTCAAATGCATGGATCTATTTGTGAAATATAAAGCCTGAAAGAATGCAAGATGCTGAAATACCAACATTAAAAATCGACATCCCCCTTGGCGCTGTATGTTTAGGATGGCATTTGTTCCTGTTTGCCTTCGATGTTGATCATCTAAACATCTTATCTGTAACAACACATCCTGCAACTGGAAGGTTTCCTCTGTGAAACCCTGTCTGAGAAGAGCAGAAATCACTCTGCACTCCACTTCTCTGACAGCAAGGCTGGGAAGCTCTATGAGGCAATTAAACAGAATAATATTGTGCTGTAAAATTGGCACTATCACCCTTGTATATAGACCTCTAACTCAATCAACTGGAATGCTTCAGAAAAATTAGAAGATACAATAACTTAAGTAGCTAACTGGAAAGATGAAATTAACACTAACATTTGCATACTACTATGTGGAACATTTACAAGATAAGAAGCACTGACAGAAGATTCTTAAATCCTTCACTGCAGCAGACACTAATCATGCAAAGAAATTTAAGTAAAAAATAACTCAGTAACTAAAGCAAGCTATAACTGACATAATTTTTAAAAAATAGAAAGGTATGGCTACTCACCAACAAGTCTTATTACATTCAACGTTGTATTTGTTAAGATTGGTGCGTTCACTTTATTTAGACTGTAATCTGATTTCTTCCTGCTTTTAAGGGTCTCTCGTGAAACACTTCACATGGAAAACAAAAGAAATGCCCTTAGACTGCAGACTAGTAAACCAGTCAGTTACTCAGCTTATCATCTAGCACCCACTCACAAATTATTTACTGAAATCCTACACATATGCGAACTCAGAGCCCAGTGAGAGGAGAAAAAGTAAACAAAGAAATAAAGTTCTAGAAATGTAGTTCTTTGAGTCTAGGCATTCTGAAAACTCCACCTTAAGAGCTTGTCAACATTTCCGTCTCTAATGAATTCAGTTTTCAAATCCCAAATAGTCAGCTGTTTTATTCCACTTATGTCTGTGTTTTCTTGGTCACCACTCTGCTGTGGAACAATCTTTGCACACTATAAATATGTATTACTCTCATTTGGGGTATATAGCCTATAGCTGGGCAGGAAGACTGGACAGGAGAGCCAGGCTAAAAGGACTGGGAAGAAGGGCTGAGTCTTAGGAGTTTCAAGCCAGGTACAGAGGAAGCAAGATGTGCAGAAAATGAGGTTAACAAGCCATGAGCCACGTGATAAAACTTAGATAAGAATTATGGATTAATTTAAGTAGTAAGAACTACTTAGTAGCAACGCTAAGCTACAGGCCTAGCATACATAATTAACATTAGGTCTCAGTGTGGTTGTGTGGGAACTTGCTGGCAGGACAGAAAAGTCTGCTTTCTTTTTTAAGTTCCTTATATTTCACTTTTTAACTCCTTAGATCCCCTGATGAAGTGAGTGTTCTTTCAAGTTCTGGGTCCTGGAGTTCATCTAGATGATTCCAGCTGTTTCTTTGATATGCCCTTAGCAGCTGGGCTGCTTTTGCTGTGTGTCTGATGTGAGGCTGAGCCAGTATAGGAGCTGTGTACTAGGCCTGGGAGTGGCAACCGTTCTAAAATCTGTTTAACACTTCTGAAACACAGGATTTTCCTATAGAAGTTATACACCTAGGCACAAATGTATCAAACCTATGGATTTCAGAAACTTATAAGAAAAACATCCTCTATGGAACTGGAATTAAAAGAAGATATGATGACTGAGTATGAGGTTAACAGGTTAACACAATTTCAAAAAGAGAAGCAGAAGTTTTATATATATATATATTATAAGACCATTTTTTGAAGGGTATAACATAAGATGAATTATGATCAAACTGAATGAAATTCTCAGAAAATCAGTAAAAATATTTTAGAAAGGGTGTGGTTATGGATCAGGCAGAGCAAGCAGAGTTTGCTGCCACGTACAATATGTGAGCAAAGGACAGTGCCAGGAGAGAGGCAAGCAGAGACAGGGCCACCAAATCATCAAGCCTAAGGACTGTGCGGGTTCTCTAACTGCAAAGCTGAGCCAATAAAACATAAGCAAGGAAAACACCAAGGAATTGAATCAAATTCCTATCTAAGGAAAAATCTCAATGTACAACAAGAATAGTTTAAAAAAAATCTCAATGTACAATAAGAATAGTTTACAAGGGAGAGAGTCTGGAGGTAAGAAGCTACAGTAACTCTAACAAAAGTAGAGATACATGCGTAGCACACACTACCTTACATGTCCATTTCAATTAAAACAAAGCTTTCCTATCGCCAAAATATTTCTTAAACATATCTAATAAATACAACAAAATCATCCTGTCCTGCTCAAAGATATGTTAATGTCTTAAATATGCAAACCCCAATAAAATCAAACCTTCACAATCAATATATTTACAACTATATGGATTTTCACTCTTACGTTAAGGTTCCAAGTTAATCAATTATTAACTAAGTGTAAAGTATAGTTAAGTCTATCATTTAAATATATGTATTAACTAAAAATATCTGACATTATTCACTTCAGCATATCAGACCCATTTAATTGGATAGAAGTGACAATAATTCTTAATAAAATTATCATAGTTTTGAAGAGTAAAGTTTATCATAAAACAGAACCTAATTACTGGCAGGGAGCCTTAATAAAAAAATCAAATATAAAACCAAATGACTAGAAAAGCAAGATCAGTGCAGAAATGATTGATCTCCAAACTGAAAGCTCTTTGATTAGGCTCAATATTTCTAGGAGATGATAAAGTAACTTTTATGACTTTTGAAGATATTAGCTTGTGATAGTATTTTTCTATTCTTTAAATTACATTTATTTTGGGAGTGGGGGTGGCAGTGACGTTGAGTGCCAAGGTGCATGTGTGAACGTTACAGGCCAACAATGGGAGCAGGTCCTTTCTTACCAAGTGGAAGCTGGGGCTCACACTTGGCAATGAATGCCTTCATCCATTAAGCCATTCCACCAGTGTATGACACTATAACTTTTATAATAAAATGAGAACATGGAAGGATACAATTTTGAGACCCCCCCATTGCTAGATGAGCTACTGGCAATTAACAGCTGCTAGGAGAATGAAATCAGTCTGTCTCAGGGATAAGCCCTTGAGAGGTTATGTAACCCCACATATCCATGATCAACATTAAATGGACTGAGAAGACTGTACTGTGTGCATGTGTGCATGGTGAATATGTGTGACAACAGCACTAAAAAAGAGGTCATGGATTTAAGAGGGATTGGAAAGGGACATGAGAGTTGAAAGAGGATGAGCTAAAAATGATGCAAATGTAGTATTCATATATGAAATTCTCAATAAAACAAAATAAAAATTAAAAAGAAATTAGAATATTGCTGCAAAAATAATGGCAATGATAAACACAAAAAAACATAATAAATTATATTACTTTGAGGAATTAATGTACAAGAGAAAGAATATAGATTGGTGAAAGAAAGTGTTCTGTGGGACAGAAGAATCCATAATACCACTGACTGAATGAGCAAATTTCAGAGCAATTTTTATAATGTCAAATATGTTGTATAAATCCAAATAAAAGCTACATTTAAGCCAGTGGGCCCAAGTAGAATCAACTGATATTTTCTGAACCAATAACAGTGAATTTCCATTAAGTAAATTGATTTGTGGAACACCAAGAGTTAAAAACTCGAGTTTTTCATATAAATATTATGTTCTTTTTCCTAAAATTTCACTGTTATGGGGGAAACCTACACATTCAAGCCTTTCAGAAATCATTTTTTAAGGTACATTAATTACTGCCATATCAATAACCACTTAAAATTTTAATTTTTGTTATCTCTTAACCATCAAAGGAACGTAAGCGCCACCCAGTCCCACACCAGTCACCTCTTCACGGGCACATCGCCTGTCTGCTCATCCACATAATCTTGCTTCAGCTCTTCAGGAACATCACTGTCACTGTCATACTCCTGATAGGCACTCTTCTCCTGCTCGTCAGATTCATACTGCAGAGAACACAATGGGATATGCAGCAATGGAACACAGGGTCACTTCATTGTAATCGCTCAGCACAAAAATATATGTAATTTTAAAGAAATGGCTAAAGGAAAATTCTTAATTTAGTTTTAATTTTACCATGAAGAATCAAATCTCCTCCCATTTTTCTTTTTTATCTTACTTTAAATAGCTCAAAAAGAAAGGAAAATGAAAATATCATTAGTGTTGTATATTTGTAAATGAAAACAAACCAAATATTAACAACCACAACTAATACCCCACTGGACAGCAAAGAATAAAGAGTGTATTTTAGACTTAAAAAGATCTTCTGGTGGTTTTGCAATATTTACTTTCAAGTTGTTACTTCTTTAAAAGGTTGAGGATCCAATTCTAGCCCTAGAACTACTACTTTAGTTTAATAAATACACTCAGCTTACAGACTACTCGTCTAACTGTGAGGATGTTCAGCTGCATAAACAGCTAAAAAGGTAACACTAGCGCCAAGAGGCCTCCTGAGAGGCTCACTCCTGAAGTAAGGGTCCCTTCCTAACATCTTTCTCGCTGTTATGGCACTATGGACAAATGCCAGCAGAGAAAGGAAGTTGCAAAGCAAGGTACCACCACCTCATCATCATCAGTGTCAGGCATACCCTGACTAAATATTTGCTGGTATTCTCTGCAGCTGTGACCATGTACTGTGCCAAGTTCTCTCAGAGATTATATCTCTTGAATCCTAAAGCCTCCAAATATATCTTAACCACATATATAGTTCTTACCCCATAAGCTGAGGAGACAAACATGATGACAACATGGAAAGACATTTGTGCCCTAAATTCTACTTTTGGGCAATCTGCTCCTGAGGTAAAACATCAGGCCTTATTCAGATATGAATCAGAGACCTAAGTATTTATACTGTATCTAGAAAGATTAGATTCTACACTAATAATTATTTTTTAAAAAATTTATTACATTTCCCTGTATTTACATGGTGATCCTATCAACATTCAGGCAAGAATTCTATTCAGAATGCAGAAGCAGGTATATCACTGTGAGTTTGAGACCAGTCTGGTCTACATAGTGAGTTGCACGTCAGTCAAAACCATGGAGAGAAACCCTGTCTCAAAAATTTTCCAAGGCCTGAATCAACAACCTCCGCCAGAGCAAGCCTGAGCCAATGACCAAGGCAGCGATCTCCACAGGGAGTGACCACTGAGAGAGCAGGCCAAATCCAGAGACCTCTGCAGGACCAGGCCCAAGCCAGGGACAACTGCAGAAACAGGCCTGAGCCAGCAAGCTCTTCTAAAGCATGCTTGAGCTAGCAACCTTCACCAGAGTAGGCCTGAGGTAGCAACCTCCAAAGGAACAGGTACAAGGGAGCTAAGACCTGAGCCAGAGACCCCTGCAAACCGGGTGCAAGTCAGGGACATCCAAGGTAGTAGGCCTAAGCCAGAGACCTTGGCAGGACCGGCCCCAAGCCAGGGACATCTGTGGGAACAGGCCTGAGGCAACAACCTTCACCACAGCAGGCCTGAACCAGTGACCTCAGCCAGAGCAGGCCTAAAGCAGTGACCTCCACACTAGAAGGCTTCCACCAGAGCAGGCCTGAGGCAAGGACTTCCACAGGAGCAGGTACAAAAGAACCAACACTGAGGGAACAGGCCTGAGCAAGAGACCTCTGCTGACCAGGCATCAATCAGGGACCTCCACTGGAGCAGGGCTGAGCCAGTGACCTCAGCAGGAACAGCCCCAAGCAAGCAACCTCCATGGGAGCAGGGCTGAACAACCTTGGGATTGCAGAGCGACACCCGGGAGCACTGAGTGAACCCTAGGAACACCAGAAGACCTTAGGGGTAATTGGAACCATGGTCCTGAATGGACCACAAGGAACAACCATCTGAGCCTTGGACCTACTGGCACCTGAGACACAGCCCCTATTACACAAATCAAAGGAGAAGATGGGTAGACAAGGTAAGAACACACACAAAACAACAAAGAGCAACATGGAACCAAAAAAACTAGTAGGCCTACAATAGCAAGACTTGAACACCCAAATATAGATGAAGCAGAAGAAAATGACCTAAAAATAACTTTAGGAGAATGTTTGAGGCCCTTAAAGAGGAAATGAAAAATTCCCTCAAAGAAATGGAGAAAAAAAAAACAGAAAAAAATGCAAGAAATCAAAAAATCCCTTAAAGAAAACCAAGAAAAAAAAAACAATCAAACAGGTGAAAGAAACAATTCAAGACCTGAAAACCAAAATAGAGACAATAAATAAACACAAATCAATGAAATTCTGTGTAGGAGTAGGGACTAAAATAACCACACAGAAACTGTATTAAATCACTGCTTGGCCCATTATCTCTAGCTTCTTATTGCTAACTCTTACATCTTAAATTAACTCATTTCTATTAATCTGTATATCACTATGAGGTCGTGGCTTACCAGCAAAGTTCCGGCATGTCTGACTCTGGCGGTGGCTCCATGGCTTCTCTCTGACTCCACCCTTCTTCCTCCCAGCATACAGCCTAGCTTTGCCCACCTTGTCCTGTTCTTCCCTGCCATAGGCTCAAAGCAGTTCTTTATTAATTAATCAATAAAAGCAACACATGGACAGAAGGATGTCCCACATCATTTATGGAAACAGAAATTATGGGGAAAATGACCAGGAGCCACAAATACAAGCATAAAGAGCAGAATACAAGAGATGGAAGAGAGAATCTCAACCAATGAAGA
>LOJH01048723.1:0-12983 GCA_001685095.1 Ellobius talpinus
GCCTGGTCTACAGAGTGAGTTCCAGGACAGCCAGAGCTGTTACACAGAGAAACCATGTCTTGGAAAACAAAGCAAATAAATAAATAAATAAATAAAAACAATAAAAAATTTAAATAGGTATTTTCTTAAAAGAAATGACAAGGAGAAAGCCTTCTTGCAGTGTTATTTTCCAATAGTCATATCAAAAATTAGCTTTCAGATTTTGTTCATTTTAAGTGCTGCATGGGTCAGAATGACTGTGCAACTCACATGTAGTGGGGTATTGTTCTCATGGCTCTGTGCAGGGTGTGGTGTGGGTGCGGAGGCTCCTTCCCCATCCCTTATTTCTTCACCAAGAGTATGATTTACCGCTAGAGGGTGACACAGGTCCTCAGATGACAACGGTCAAACTGGACTTTGAGCCTTTAAATATAAATTTGATCATTTTGCTCCCAGGAAACAATGACATCTTTACTATATGTGGGTGATTTGTAAGCTTTCATTTTTTTTTTAAAAGATTTACTTATTTTTATGTACCTTGGTATTTTGCCTGCATGTGTGTCTATGTGAGTGTTGGATCTTCTGGAGCTGGAGTTACAGACAGTTGTGAGCTGCTATGTGGTTGCTGGGAATTGAGCCTGGGTCTTCTGGAAGAGCAACCTGTACCCTTAACCCCTGAGCCATATCTCCAGCCAAACACTGATTTTTTTTTAAGTTTACAAAAAATGTCCTCAAGGATTCACAAATAGGAAAGCTACAGTAAGATTGCACTTAGAAATATTAAGCAAATAAGTTTGATGCGAACCCAAGGGCGTCCTGTGACCCATTTTCCTCGGACTTGCAGCACGGTATTGATATCACTTCTCTGAAAATACCTGCACATCGATGCTCCTGTTTATGCTAAATGACACTGCTTTGTCTTCTTCCCAGTTAAATCTAGAATCTAGACTGGGGATATATAACAAAATAATACAAAGCTAGAGCCAGGAGTCTTGTTTTCTCATATCTATCTAAGATTCATTTAGGCTAGCAAAGAGCAGATTGGGTTTCAGCATGGCATCTTCAGACACACGTGACATTATGTTCTGTTCCCATTTGTTCCCATGCACTCTGGCCAATTGCTCTTTCTCTTTCCCAGCTCGGTCCATCTTTGCTTCCCTACTACATGTGTTACTTACTCTACTCTCTCTCTTTCCCAGCTTCTCTAAGATCTCTCCTTTCCAGGGATGGGGAGATGGCTCAGGAGTTAAAGTCCTGACTGCTCTTGCAGAGGACCTAGGCCGAATTCTTAGCATCCACAGGGTGGCTCACAGCCTTCTCTGGCCTTGATAGGGCACCAGGCAGTCATGTGGCACACAGACATTGAAGCAAACAATCATACACATAAAATAAAAATAAATGAGTCTTTTTTTTAAAAAAAAATCCCTTCCTTCTCATGGTCCTTATTCTGGTTACACACACACACACACACTTACATTTAGGCTCCACATCTGAGAGAAAGTGTGTACTATTTGTCTTTCTGAGTCCGGTTTATTAACATGATAATCTCCAGTTTCATCTGCAAACGTAATGATTTCCTTTTTCTGTAAGCTTCCATTGTGAATATGTAGCATGTTTTCTTTACCCTTCATCTGTTGGTTGTCGTCTTGGCTGCTTCTGTTTCTTGCCTATTGAATAGAGCAGCTATAATCATGGCTATGCAAATATCTCTGTCCTTTGTGGATATTACTCAGGTGGGTGCAGCTGGGCCAGATGACAGCTTTAGTTTCAGGGTTGTAAAGAACGTCCATCGTGGCTGTGCAGGTTTCATGCCTGTATTCGTAACCAGCCTACAAATACTACTGGTTCTTAACGTGTAGCTTTCAAGTATTTTTTTTAATGACTTTCTGCTATGGTATAAAACCTTGCCTCTCCCACTGCCTCCTGTCTGTCCTTCTACTGCCTCAGCCCCAAACTTTGCCTGTCTTAACACCTGGACTTGTCTTATCGATGCTTGCATTGCTATGACTACTCCAGCATCGTTTTCATATTTACTATGTGGCACAAGGGTGTGTGTCCCTAACCAAGCATGGAGGTGCCTAGGAGTTGATCTCACATCACCAGACTTTTGAGGCAAGAGTTTTTTTTACCCACTGAGCCATTTCCTCAGCCCATGTTTTTATCCCAAATGCTCTGAAATTTCATTTCTCTATGCAAATCATCTCTATTTTATTAGATCGGACAGTTGGTGGGCATTTCACTAAATTATTTGGTCTGGAAAAACAATTATTTTGTTGACAATGTCTATCCTCTTTTCTCTAACTTCTCTTGAAGCCTTGTTTTTTTAAACCATGGACTCCTGCGGATCACCATCTGATCTCCTACCGTTCCTTAGCTAGTCTTTTACTTCCAGTTTTGGCAAAATTTGCTTGGTTTTATATTTTAATCTTATCTCATCTTAAAGTGTGTTTGTGGTGAGGACTATTCATTTCTTTTTAAAAATGCATTTATTTATTTTATATGTATTTTGCCTACATGTATGTCTGCATACTACCTACATGCCTGGTACCCTCAGAGTCAAGAAAAGGGAGTCAGATCCCTTGGAACTGGGATTATGGATTATTATGAGCTGCCATGTAGATGCTGGGAATAGAACCTGGGTCCTTTGGAAGAGCAGCCAATGCTTTTAACTACTGAGCAATCTCTCCTGACCCTATTTTTTTAAATTTTTTTTTTAAAAAATTTTGGTTTATTGGACAGGATTTCTCTGTGCCACAGTCCGGACTGTCCGGGAACTCTCTTTTGTAGACTAGGCTGGCCTTGAACTCACTGAGGTCTGCCTGCCTCTAGACCCCACTTTTTACTTCCTTTGTGTATCTCTTTGTATTACAACTATTTCTGTTTTGGAACTTCCTTTGTTTGCTTCATGAATGTTTCATTTCTTGATATCTTTAGTGATATTAAGTAACTGTAGTTTGTAAAAAAAATCCTCTCCCTTATATTGTTCCTGAATCTTGGGAGTATAATTCTTTTGGTATAACCTTCTATGTTCTCCCTTTAAATATCTGATGGCTTCAGCCTGTTTCCCCACATTTGAGAGTAAGGGGGGTGGGCAGTTCTTAGTTCTCTACCAGTTTCCCAGTCTTGGTGGTACTGGGCCTCATGGTAGGGCTCCTGGTTTGGAGCCATTCATCATGAACATCAGAGTCTATGGATATTTTCTTGACTTCATCCGATTCTCCTGCTTCTTGGGAAAGATAGTCCTAATAACAGCCTGGGGAGAGCACAGGCACTGACTTCATCTTCCAGAACATAGACTTTTCAGTTTATTTTTTTATGCATGGTGATGGGGGATGTTGAGATAAAGGTCTTACTCTGTACCACAGGCTTGCTTCAAGCTCACAGCAGTCCTCTTGCCTCAGCATCCAGAGTGCTGGGATAATAGCCATGAGCCGCTTACCCAGCTCACCTTCTGCTTCTGCCTCCCACTGGGTTTGTTGCCCTATTGTGTAGCGTTGTCAAGGTTCAGCCTTCTTAATGGGACTGCTGCATGAGATGTGAGGGCACCTGTGTGAAGTTCTACCCAGTCACCCTGTTCTCAGCCGCTTTCAACGACACCTTGTCTTTCCAGTTGCTGAGTCTTTCTGGAGTCCTGTGGTGCACGTCAACTCTCCTCTGAGCTGCTACCGTCCCACATTATGTCACAGCTTTGTCCCTTCAGTTAGCCAGTACCGCTTGTCCATTGTCTTTTCAGATTCCAAAGGTGGTCATCATTTCTCTTTCATAATTTATGGGTTAAAAAAGAAAAATCTCACCAGTGTCGTTTCCCTGGCATTTTAGAAGGAGAGAAGATGCACAGACACTTGCAGATGCCATCTTAAATTTTTAAATTCTTGGAAATAGTTCCAACTTTTGCATGTTTACTTCCATGGGTTAGTTTTGGGAATGTGTGTCACAAATATTTATGAAAATTCTAATGGTTTCTCTCTTGTGGTATATTTATTTTGGGAAATATTTTAGGTGCCTGGCTGAGAAAGCAGGAAATGTTGCATTTTTGAAGGACTCCACTGTCTTGCAGAACACTGATGGTATGTGAAGACATTTCACTTCCTTCTTCAAAGCAATCTTTAGCACCATAGCACACCCTCATCTTTGGGTTTGTATTTGAGCAGATAACACAACTATTTTCAGACTTTTGACTAGAAGGATTCCATTTATTTATATTTATTTATTTATTCATTCATTCATTTGAGACAGGGTCTCAGGTTTTTGTTTTTGCTTTTTGGGGTTTTGTTTGTTTGTTTTTTGAGACAGGTTTCCCTGTGTAGTTTTGGAGCCTATCCTGGAACTCACTCTGTAGACCAGGCTGGCCTTGAGCTCACAGAGATCCACCTGCCTCTGCTTTCCAAGTGCTGGGATTAAAGGTGTGTGCCATCACTGCCCGTCTAGGGTTTCATTTTATAACTCAACCTGGAACTTACTATGTACCTCACATGAGCCTTGAACTCATGGAAGTCTTTCTGTCTTGGCAAGTTGAGTTCTGGGCATGAACTGGTGAATTCTAAAGTCTCTAGCATAGTAGGCAGCATGGGAATATCTGTGGTGTCACAGTGATTTTGAAGCAATTCACACGCATGCACGCGCTCGCGCACACACACATACATATACAGATATATACTCATTCACGGACATATGCACATACATACACATACATACATATACACATTCACACAGACATACATTTGTATATCTACATATACAAATTCACACACATACACATTCACACACATACACACATTCACACAGACATATTCACACACACCACCAGTCGTAGTTGGTAGCACCTGTGAAGGAATTCATGGTCTGTCTGTACTAGATGAAACAAGCACAGATAGTAATAGTAACTGAATGTATGTAGATCAAATTTCCTTTTGAAAAAAAAGTAAATAGAGGCCTTCCTTCAGCTTGGTCAGAAACTCCTTGAGAATCAGCGAGTTAAAATCCACAGGAACATGTAGGTTATGAAAGATAGTGTGCCAGCCATCATTTGAACAAGAACCTCCCCTCTGGTCTCTAGATTAGGAAAGCAAAACTAGGTGTTCAACTCTTGCCTGCCATTTGGTACTTCTCCTCAGCCTTCCCACCTTTGCAGGCGACTTGCTGTTTTGTTCAGTAAGCTGTCAATCCAACCTCTTCTTCCTTTTCCTTCTCCCGGCCTGTTGTTTCTGGGTGATCATGCTTGTGTTAGGAAACCCCTGAGTCCAAAATTATCAGTATTAATAGTAGAGGAAATTACGGAGGACTCCAGAGAGTACTCCAGGAGGTCAGCGAAGTGTTTCCCAAGGAAGAAGAGTCAAGGGCAAGCTTGCGGGTGCACACTCAGGCATGCCTGCACTTACACCTGGAATTTAAGGCAGCCTGTGTGATATTCAGGGATCAGACTGATGTGGAGGTTCTCAGGTACTTAATACTTATATTTATTGGAATTAACTAAACACACTCGATAAATTCATGGAGTTCCCCATTTTTTCTATGTTGTATTGAAATGAGAGGGAAAAGTTTGTCTTTATTTGAAAGCCTGAGTTTGGAAATGCTTTCGAATTGGAAACTGTTTCAAGATTGACATATCTAATGTGTGGGAAATCCTGCACTTGACTTCATGTGCTGAGTCACAGCCTGATTGCAGTCACTCTGGAAACCCTGTGCAATATCACCTTCAGGTGACCTCTGTAATTTGCATATGAAACATAATGGAATATTTTGCCTATTTTTGCATTGCCACCTCCATGGTATTTCATCATGTATATGTAAATGTTCTAAAATTTGAACAAATTCCAAAGCAAAAGTATTTCTAGTCCTAAACATTTCGAATAAAGGGTACTCAACATGTTTTCTTTTTTGGAACCTACTAGAAAATATATGGCTAGATAGCATTCTTTTGTAAAAAGGAGGAGGCTGTGAAGATTTATGTCAGTGGGTAAAGTGCAAGTCTTGCAAGCATTAGGACCTGAGTTCAGATCCCCAGTGCCCATGTAAGAAGGCAGATGAGGCATCATATGCCTCTAAACCCAGCTCTGGGGATGATGGGGTGGAGATCAGTGGTTCCTGGGCCTTCTACTCAGCCAGTCTAGCTTAATCAATGAGCTCTGAGTTCAGTGCAAGACTGTACCTCACAAAATGAGTGAAGAAGTGATTGAGGAAGATAGCCAGGTATCAACCTCTCACCTCCACACATACCTTCTCAGACAATCACACCTGCACATATGTATAAACACACATACATACACATACCAACACACACAGACACAAATACTTAAAAGATAATTTAAAAGATTGATTGAGATACGACTTGAATATTGTAGCATCTACCCATTGTCTGTGTATAATTTAGTAGGGTCTGGCACATTCAGTGTGATAAACCATCAGTATGGTCCTACTCCATAATACTCATCTGAACAACATAAAGAACCCCTTGCACTTGCTGACAGGCCACCATCTCTGCTTTTTCAATATCTGCTTCCTGTCAATATGACTTTGCCTGTTTTCATACATGCAATCATTTGTGGCCTTTTGTAGCTGGTTTCTTTCAACCTAGCATCTTGATTTTGAGTGTCAGCCATGTTACCGCAAGTATGAGCTTTATTCCTTTGTTATTGAATAAGATCTTTTACATGGCTGAACAGTGATGCTTGCCATATCTGTAGCCAAATAGCTTGTGCAGGATCAAGCTTTGTTTCATCTCCTGCGGATCATCACAGCCTATGTATGCTTTTCAAAGGAGTCATACCGATACAGAAAGGATGCCTTGACCAAGCAGGCTAGCTGTGGTTAATGACACCTTTCTCTCACCAGGAAGGGGCACTGAAGAGTGGGCTAGGAACTTAAGGCTGGAGGACTTTGAGCTGCTGTGCCTTGATGACACCCGGAAGCCTGTGACTGAGGCTCAGAACTGCCACCTAGCCATAGCCCCAAATCATGCTGTGATATCTCGGACAGACAAGGTGGAAGTCCTTCAGCAGGTGCTGTTTGACCAACAGGTATGGGCCACCAGGGTCCCCCAGCAAGTTCCTCACTGCATGGGCTCCTATAGGAGGTGTTCATCCATTTAAGCCTTTCTTTCTAGCCCCTCTGCTTGATTCATGGGGATAGCATTTGCTCCACGCTGGGAGTCTTTCTAAAGGATCAGTTAGGCTCTTTGGTCCTGGACGTGAACTCGTGTCATGGTCCGGGGAAATTCTGTCCTTTCCTGCCTGCTGTTTCCTTTCATGACTTATATTAGCAAGCAGGCCAAGCAGGCAATGCTTATGACAAAGTCCATAGAGCAGCAATCCCAGAGTGCACTCCATGTGTCGGAGACACAAGGTCCTCGTACTTACAGATAAGCACCAGGAAACCAGGAATGTTAATCACACATTGTCCTTCAAGGAGATGTATAAGCTGTTTTCTGCCAAGAGAGCTGGGAACTGATGTGGTTAACAGCCTGGTGACTTCTGTGCTATCTGCATGGCCAGGCCACACTGACCCCCAGACTCTTTGGTTTATCTCAGTCAATCTATTGCACTATCCTCCTTGAGACACTTATCAGGAGCATTGTGTGCCTTGAGCCAACTCCCTCAGTTAATCTGTAAGCCGATCTTTATGGAAGATGTCATTTGTATTTTACAAGAGTTTTGATGTAATCATGTCTTAAGCTTCGTTGTATTGTATACGTGGGACAGAGTTGATTAACACCAGGAAACATTTTCCAAGTTGTACTGTGCTTAAGTACGCCAAATTGTATGCCTGGAGTTAACTACTCCATGTCAGATTTTCGAAGGTTGAATCAACACTGGCTGATGAGTCGTGTTGAACCGGACTTCTTTATTGCTTTCCCATGGATTGATTACTCTGCTGGCTGTGGTAATTGAAGGGACCCCCACACCCATGGATTTAGGGCTGATTGTCTTCTGAGGTACCCTGTCCTAGTCTCTGTTTTCCTATTACAACATGCTGGACCTGGGTATGCCTTTTGAGCCCAACAGTTCTGGGCATGGAGAAGGGACCGTTGCTGAGAGGGGCTGAGTATCCTGCAATGGCCCAGCTCCTAGAAGCACGGGAGTTTTCCCTCTCCTGTTGCCCCTCTGGACGGCTGGAATGATAGAGTGTTCTAGATGATCAGCTTTTGGGGCAGATCTTAAAAAATTGTCATCTGACCTCTAATCACCAGAAAGATGTTCTACAGGAAGCAAGAACAGATTTAGTAGGAGGAGAGATTGGAAGGCAAGGTCGGAAGTGAGGCAAAGCCTGGGCCCTGGCTAGAGAGGGTGTGCTTCCAGGAGCAAGGTTTGGGAAGAGTCATGCAAGGAAGGGAAAGGAACACTGCTGCCTTTCTGCTCTGCTCCTTACCCGGGATGAGAACCCTTGACTTTCCCATCCTCATGCTCGCCTCTCTTTTGACTACTCACGGACTGTTGGCTCTTTTGACACAGAATCAGTTTGGAAGAACTGGATCGAGGTGCCCAGGGGAGTTTTGCCTGTTCCAGTCTAAAACCAAAAATCTTCTGTTCAATGACAACACTGAGTGTTTGGCTAAGCTCCATGGCAAAACAACGTATGACAAGTACCTGGGACAGGAGTATGTCGTTGCCACCGCTAATCTGAAGCAGTGCTCAAGCTCCCGTGAGTGGATTCTAGATAGAATTACTGAGGAATCAACCTGGCAGAATGTAGCAGGCTTTCTTTTGGGCTGCCACACAGCTCCTAAATCATGACATGGAGACTTCTTACTAGATATGAATGTTCAATCTTATCTTATGCTTATCCCGTTAGCTCTTATAACTTATTTTAACCTGTTTCTCTTCACCTGTACTTCACCTCAGAGCTTTTTACCTTTCTTTCATTCTGTATGTCTTCCTTTTTCTACTTCTGTATCTGGCTGGCTGGTGGCTGCCTGGCTGCCTGACCCCAGGCATCTCCCATTTCCTTCCTTCTTCTCTTCTCCTCTCTCTCTCATCTAGATTCCTCCTCCTACTTATTCTCTCTGCCCATCAGCCCCACTTATCCTTCAACTGCCTAGCTATTGGCCATTTAGCTTTTTATTAGACCAATCAGATGCCTTAGGCAGGTAAAACAGCAACACTTCTTTGTCTAGTTAAATGAATGCAGTATAAACAAGTGTAATGCACCTTTACATAGTTAAAGTAATATTCTGCAGCATAAACAAAAGTAGTAGCACATCTTTACATAGTTTAAGTAATAGTCCAGAACAGGAAAAGGTCAAAGTTCAGAGGCCAAAATACATGTAGAAATACAAATTCCTTAAAAACTTAAAATGTAGAGCCAAAAAGATGGTTTAGGGGTAAGAGTACCCACAGCTCTTCCAGGTGACCTGGGTTCAGTTCTAAGCACCTGCCCATGTGGCAGCTCACAATGTGTGTAATTCCAGTTCCAGGGGATTTAACACCCTCTTCTGGCCTTTGTGGGTACCAGGCATGCATGCGGTGCTCAGACATACATGATGCACACAAAGCACCAATACACATAACAAAATAAATTCTAATATAGGAAGGTGTATAATTTAATTCTTGAACACTATTTAGAAGAGAGCCTAGAGATGCAGCTCAGTTAGTAGAGTATTTGCTTATCATGTTCAAAGCCCTGTATTCAGTCTCTAGCATGGCATAAGCTCGGTGTAGTGCTGCACACCTATGATCCCAGTACTTGAGAGGTAGAGGCAGGAGGATCAGATGTTCAAAGTCATCCTTGGCTACATATGGAGACTGAAACCAGTCTGAGGTACCTGAAACCCTATCTCAAAAAAAAGATTTCAAATACATATACATTTACACACACACACACACACACACACACGCACGCTCAGATTGTTGAAGGACTTTCAGAAGTGATCCTCAAGATTCAGCATGCACCGACTCCCTGTACACAGTGGCCTTGTGAATCTCTATATCTGGTCCCCCACTCAGAGGCAGAGGCCTGGCAGATGTTGTAGTCCAGGGGTAGGAACAGGCCCAGAATCTCTTTGTTAGCTGTTCTAAACTTAGGATGATTTTTGTCCCCAAAGGAGACATTTGACCTTTCCTAGAAACATTTTTGATGACTGCACTTTTGTAGGTACTGCTGGTACCTGGCAGTAAAGCTGGGTAGTTAGTAAGCAATGCACAGGATACCCCATCCTACAAAAAGGTTTATCAGGTTCCCCATGCTGATTGCACAGAGATGAGGAGCCAAGTTCTGTATCGATCAGCTTCTTAGGCTATTATATTGCAGGTTGACCTAGGGCTACTGGATAAACCATATGAACAGGTAGCACTGGTGTAGAGGCCACGTGCCCAAGGACAGAGCTGCTTCCCATGCTGTCCCTAGCTCATGGCACAGTGACTCACACAAGGCAGATGCTCAACCAGTGTTTGCAGATGAAGGATGAGCAAATAGATCGCTCTTCACTGTGCACATTTTAGGAGTCAGAGGACCACAAGTGTCTTGTGAACCTGAGAGGTGTGAGCTGATTCACTTAGAGGTGGAGTCAAGTGGCCCTCAGGTCAGAGCAGGAGGCCACAGCTGCTAGAAGAGGCCATCAAGAACACATGGGTGGATGAGGCAAGCCCTGACTCACAATGGTGGGGCAAGGGCTGGGATAGTGTTTTCAAGATTTATAGATTTGAGGGGAAAAAAATCTGTTCCTGAATGTCCTGCTTTCTGTGTCCCACAGCACTCCTGGAAGCCTGCACTTTCCTTACCCAGTGAAAACACCGAGCCAATGGCCAAGCCTTCCCAGGGAGCCTCAGCCCAGATCCATGGCGTCTTGGGGCCTTGCAGAAAGGGGGGTTCACTGACCATCTCTTCTTCTAACACTCTGCTGTCACTTTAGGTAGAAATAAAATGAGAAATTGTGTTGGCTTTCTCTTCCTATGAAATGAGAAATTGTGTTGGCTTTCTCTTCCTATGAAATGAGAAATTGTGTTGGCTTTCTCTTCCTGTGATGAAATGTCACTCATCATGTCTCAAATTTTTCATGAAAATCGTGTGTCTGACCAAAGGCTCCTGCACACTTGGACTCTTCTTGTGAGCTTTCCAGGCCCGGCACTCCTTTGTTCACAATGCCCATTGATCTGGAATTGGGGGAACAACCAAGTGACTATTTCTTTTCCAAGGAGATCTGCTTTATTCACATAGATATCACAGTACAGATACATATGTGTGTCCCAGATCACGTGTGCCTGTGTATGTACATGTGTGCCTCAACATATGTTTGTATACATAACTGTGCATACTCCTCACACTAATGCTTATGCATGTGTGTGCACATGCATGTGAAGGCCAGAGGACAATCTTGAAGGTCACTGCTCGGGGATTGTCTACCTTTCTCTCTTTCTGAAAGAGGGTGTCCTAGTTGGCCATTGCTGTGATAAACACTGTATCCACCAAAGTGACTTGGGGAGGAAAGGGTTTGTTTCATCTTACAGCATACAGTCCATTGTGAAAGGAAGGAAGAAAGGCCAGGAACCCAAGGCAGGAACCTGGATGCAGGAACCAAAGCAGGGCCCATGAAGGAATGTTGCTTACTATCTAGCTTCCCATGGATTACTCAGCCTGATTTCTTGTAGCACCTGGGTCCACCTACCCAGGGGAAGCACTGCTCACAGTGGGCTGGGACCTCCCACATCAATCAATAATCAAGAAAATGCCCCACAGACTTGCAATCTTATGGAAGCATTTTCTCAATTAAGGTTCCCCCTTCCTAAATGACTTTAGCTTCTGTCAAATTGATAAAAGAACTAGATAGCACACAGGGTTTCTCCACTGGCCTGGAACTTGTCAATCTGGGAAGGCTGGGTGGTTTGCCATAAGAACCTTGCCTATCTTTTAAAATACGGGATCTTGGGATCAAACTCAGGCCCTGCAGGGCTTTCAGGGTAAACACCTTACTGACTGAGCTACTTCCCAGCCACCCACTCACTAGTTCCCCTACCCATTTGCTCCAATGAGCTCATCAGAGCATAGACAATGGTCCTGCAATTTTGCTCCATCATGCATTTGCCCAGTGTTCATCATTGTTAACAAAAATGGGCATCTCTGTTGCCACCTGCAGATTCTTCTGGAATTTTCAGAAAAGAGACCAAGACTCGTTTTTTTTTCTTTCCATTAGCTTCATTGGATTAAGGCCAGACTTGTTGTCCTTCACTAACTTGAGGAATCTATTCTATGAGAAACATTTGATGGTAGAGTTTAGCGCTCGCATGCATAAAACATGGCAATTTGTTGTGGGATATATTGATCACACTCTGACACTCCTAAGACTGCCAATAAAGTTTACTGTGAATCAGAGGATTGAGCTAGCTAATAACTGACCAGAATCATCCATAGAGGTTTTGGAGGACCCAGGACATATAGAGAGACACAGGAAGTGGTAGGGAGAAGTCAGAAAGAGTCATGGTACTTTGGATTAAGAAAGAAGAGAGAGAGGCACTCACTGGTCACTTCTCCACTGCTTTTGACCAGGTTTTAACCCCATATCTGACTCCTGAGTTCTTATTAATAATAAAATAATTTAGATAATAGCTATAATAATTAGACAATGTGAGTCTGCTTGAATAAATCAGACACTAAAGTGAAATTAATGATCTATCAGTGGGCTGGGTGTGGTAGTGTGTTGGATGAAGGCCACTTGTTTGTCCTGGCCAATTAGCCCCGAAATAATTACATAGAAACTATATTAAATAAATCACTGCTTGTCCCATTAGCTGTAGCTTCTTATTGACTAACTCTTACATCTTAATTTAACTCATCTCCATTAATCTGTGCATCACCATGAGGTCGTGGCCTACCAGCAAAGGTGGCTCCATGGCTTCTCCCTGACTCTGCCCTTCT
This sequence comes from Ellobius talpinus, assembly GCA_001685095.1. Classification (NCBI taxonomy): domain Eukaryota; kingdom Metazoa; phylum Chordata; class Mammalia; order Rodentia; family Cricetidae; genus Ellobius; species Ellobius talpinus. The sequence continues at coordinate 12,823 of LOJH01048723.1, forward strand.
TTCTCCCAGCATCCACTTTAGTTTTCCCCACCTAGCTCTTTCTGCCCTGCTCTGCTATGGACTCAAAGCAGTCTTTTATTAAGCAATGGTATTCACCGTGTACATAGGGGAATCTCACATCACCTCCCCTTTTCTGTTTAAATAAAAAAGGAAGGTTTTAA
>LOJH01048724.1:0-12983 GCA_001685095.1 Ellobius talpinus
TGTAGAGTTGGAAAAAACAGTTTTTGTTTAGCTAATGATCCCAACAGTGACTACTTGCTAACTCCTGTAAACATTGTTTTTCATTCCTTCAAGTCTCAGGTCACTCATGGGTATTTACCGCAAGAAATAATTCTTTCACTCAAATCCTGTCTCTATGGTACTTAAATATTCTCTAGATTCTTAAGTGATTCCATGTTCTTCCCCTAGGATTTTATTTGCTAACTCACTGCCAATGATAGAATTTAGCACTAATGATGCTAGATTTCCAAGAAAACCACAAAGGAGAAACTAAAGAATGAGCAAGCATCTTGCTGTGTTATGGCTGCCCTGTCTTTTTTACTACTGTTCATTCCCAAGTCGGTTTTATTAAGTAACGACCTTCAGTCAACTTGAGCTGCTATGAAAGCATAAGCATCCCCCACCCTCATTCCTGAGAGGTAGAGAATAGTCAGAGGATAGAGGATGCTGGATCTGTGGGACTAACAAAGGACATCCGTGCTCTGAGTCTTGAGATGGAAGCGCATGGAAGCACAGGCTTTACAGGAAGCTGTGAAGCTGTGACATTTGGCCAGTGTATTGTGCTGCTGTAATTTCCATACGAAGCATAGTCCCAAGGGCCCATGTGCTTGGCAGTTGTCCTACTTTCATTCTGTTGCCATGATAAAATGTTCACACAGTATCAAAGCACCATGCCAGTCACTCACAAGGAAACAAAAACGCTGTCTCAACAATAGAAACACGTAGCTGGCAATGCATCATTGAGTTTCTGAGCACATTTAACATGCCCAGCTCTAAGACGGAATCACACTATGTATTATGTGGAATATGAAATGCTCAATTTAAATCTAGATGTTAGGAAACAGGGTTAGACTTAGGGACATTATACAACTAGCAGGGACTATTAAAGATGACCAGCATCATCAATATTAAGAATGTTATGGATAGTACTCTAAACTAGCTTAGGCTGGAGATGAAAGAACATACCTTCACTGTTTCAAAGACATTGCTGGGGAAATTTGAATGCAGACTGTGTAGCAGGATTTTTAGCCAAGGTATTATATCTGTCAGTTAATTTACTAGAATTGTCTTTAGTTATGCCTGCGGAAATGCCTGCAGAGTATTTAAATGCTATCGGGTCTACAACTTGCTGTCAAGTAGTGTGGCAACCACCATGACATGTTACGTGAAAAGCGGTGAAGCCATTGTGACGAAAAGCCAGGAACTAGTGAAGGGAGTGGAAACTGTGTGGACAGCAATTTCTGCTCACGGGCTTGGAATCATTCTTAAAAATAAAGGGGTGGGCGAGAAACAATGTCTTCCTACTGATCCTACCTTCTCAGAAATGGAACCCAAGCTTGTAGTCACCCAGTGAGAACATTAAAACCCAGATCTGCCTGATCTCATTAAGCCCAGCTACACACTTTTGATCTAAAATATGCTGAAATGGAATGAGTATGAAACTGTTTGTTTGTTTGTTTGTTTGTTTGTTTTAGAAATGCCAGGGATTTTTCCTCTGAATTTCTCATGACTGAAATTACAAGAATCTCTAGGTTGGAGTTGAGGACCCAGATTTGTTTTGTTCTGACTTCCTCCAACTCCATACTTCCTTTTCCTAGGACTGTTTCAGAATGTGTCTTGAATTCATTCAATGTCAGTGACTGAGAGCCAAAGTAAATTTTTGAAGAATTCTGAATCTAAATGAATCATTATTTAGAAATAAAATAAAAGCTAACAGGATATACAAGGCCTCTCCCCCCCACCCCCGTGTGTGTGTGTGTTTTGTGTGATCAGAGATCAAACCCAGGGCCTTCTACATGCTATACAAATGCTCTATAATTGAGCTGTATCCCCAGTACCAGAAGGTAACTTTGAAGAGAACATTAATGTCAATTTCTGATAGTTATTATAGGATTATTTATACTTATATGCCACGTGAATGTAAAAACAAAGAAAAGAAAGGACCTACCTTCAAGGCATTGGGCCCCTTTCTTCAAAGGAGAAACAGTAAAGTGTTTTATATAATGTGTATGAGGTGATTAATCATAGGATAATGCCCTTCATTGGATCTGAAAACATTTGTTTCAGATGGTGCCTGCTTCATGTCTCTGGATACTTATGCGGCTGCCTGCACTTTCCCACAAATGATGTTTGGAAGTTTGAACTCCCTTTATGGCTCGTGTTTCTGTATAATAACATACTTTCACTGCACTTGAATGAGACTCCCATTTAAATGCCTTCAGTCAGGATAACCAAACAAAAAGGAAACACGGTAACCACATTTCTCCCACTGTGCATGGGTACCCCCTGTGTACCCCGAATTTAGTCTGTGGATTCTGAGAAGTGCTGCCAGGAACCATTTCTTTTGCCATGGGGGGGCATTTTGTGCAGAAGGAGGGAAAAGCAGTTGCTTAATGTGGTTCTTGGTGTCATTAGCGATTTTGTCTTCACGGAATATAATCAGGGTTTTTAAGCTATTGCTTCTAGAGGCTAGTGCTTCCTCTCACTAGGAAATGCTTATTTTCTCCATCCCTGAAGATGGGTGTTTTTTAATGTGTAAGCAAATCCCTGCTGTGTCTGTCTCCATAAGAAAAATAGAAAAGCTGCACTTCCCTGCTGCCTGCAGGGCACACAGGGCATGTCTGATGCCTCTCAGCTGCTGCAGAGTGTGAAGAACAGAAAAACCACACGTGGAAGTACTGCCCACTCAGTTTTCTAAATGGAAAAGAGAAGGGAAAATGAAGAACATATTTCCAATGTCTCCAGTCACTGAGCTGGCCTTTGAAGGTCCCATCATCACCTTCTGAAACTGAACTCAACCGCAGAGTCACTCAGGTTTGCCTCAGTCTTTCTTTGTAGACCATCTGTTTTCACCATCAGCAGTTTGAGTCCCTTCCTCTCATCACATACTTAGCAGCGCATCCCCTCGTTGGAATTAAGTACATTTCTGAGGCTAACAGAGTAAATGAGCTATCAAGGCAAGCCCCAAAGTCCTCAACAATCTGGGGAATATAGTGTCTCCATAAGGATTTTGGCTCTCTGTCTCTCCCTGGGGCTCTCAATCCTTCAGAGTTGGAATCTTTTTTCCCTTGGAGGTTCTAGCAAAGAAAGACCCAAGTTCATGATTGAAATAAATAGAAATGCTAGGAACAGAAATCCCAGTCAGAGTTCCAAGGCTTGCCTTCCATGAGCATGCTCTCAGAAAATAATCAATGATGAGACGAGGAATTAAAATGGCACACTGTACCAGCATGCATGCATCCAAGACCTGATGGCACCTGGGAACCAGTTGATGGGCACATGAAGCAATAGGTAACATGGGGCCACTGTGAAAAAATGGTTGGGGCCAGAGCCTGACAACGTCTGCGAAACCTCAGAGGCAAGGTTAAAGTGACAATCCAGGCGACGTATGCCCTTGAGTGCAGATAGGGCTGACTTACCATGGGCCTGCATTGTCCTTGTTAAATGAAGGATTGTTAAAAATGTTTTCCTGTGAATCATCAGCATCTTAAAACTAATAGCATAAATTTACAACATTGTTTGCTCTAAAGCATGGGAAGGTACTATATGTGAAAAACACATAGTTGTACAAAGTCAATCTGATGTTCACCCAGGGAGAGAAACCCCCTTCACCCTACTATTATAAAAGGAAGCTTGCATATGTTCCAGTGGAAGGAGGTGGCCCCTCTGTCAGCTTTCTTTATTGATGCATTTGTGGGAAAATGAATTTTATGAATGCAGTGACTATGTGCTCACATGCTCCAGACACAAGAACATGCTCAGAAACCACACATGTGGAATGTGTAGACAAAGTTCTTGGGGTCCTGACTGCTGGCACGGGTACAATAATAATCAGATTGGCACATTTCAGAAATCACAGCTAGACCTAGAGTTCGGCGATTGATTACTTGATTGCATTAGCTGATAGAAAATAAAGCCTACAATCTATTATCTGTCCTTCTTTGGCGCCCTACACATCAGCGCAGAGCAGATCCAGGAGAAGGAAAGGCAGAACATGAGTGCACTGACTGAACTCAGAAAGGCTCAGTCGGGAATCTTGAATCAGGTAACATAAAGGCTAACGTGTTATGATAAAATAGCCCAGAATGCAGGGGTAAAGGACAGCAGACAGTGTTGTTTGTCTGACTAGGAGCATGAATACAGTAGGTTAAGAGATCTTCCACGAAAGCTTTAGGGACACCCTTCACTTCCAACTGGGAGCGAAGTCTTCACAGGAACTCTAGCCTCATCTGCATTCTCTAAGCCTTGCCATAGCCTAAGCCTTAGTCCAACAACAAAAGGTAACTTAAGAAAAATTGTTTTGAAGTGTGAGTAAGAGAGTGAGGCTGAGAGAAAATCTGATTATCTTGCATGTGTTACACGAGGAATAAAACCACACACGCACACATATGTGCAAGCATACACTCACACAAATAAGCTCCACAGCTTATTTGTATGGAAATTAGGAAGGTCAAACCTATCTCATTTAGTCGAGAACCTGAGCACTTTCAGAATACAGATAGCCAGCCATCTTGCCATAGTTGTAGTTAGTTAATGTGAAAATATCACTATCTCAAAATCAACTCATTTGAAAATTTGTTATTGATGATATTCTTCAAAGATTCACTTTATTCATGTATATATGGTAGTGTCAGCATATGTTAGAGGCCATTTAGGGTTATAGGAAGTTGAGAACTCCCTGATATGGATGCTAAGAACTTAACTCTGGACCTTTGGGAAAGCAATAAGCACTCTTACCCACTAAGTCATCTATCAAGATCTTTTATATGCTATTTTCAGCATGGGATATTTTCCCATGGCCTACAAAGCCACAGAGTAATACTCAAGCGTTGCTTCTTGCCTTGTGTTCCCCTTCAAGGAATTCTAAGTAGCTATCCTCGACTTCTTATGAGCAAGTCAAACGCCTCTCTCCATGTTGTCACACCACAGAAAAGCATGTGTCCCCTGGATACTGGGCCACTTAGGAAAAGAAATCCCAGCCAGGCATGCGGGCATGTGTCTGTAGCCTCAGCTACCCAGAAGCCAGAGGATCACCTGAACCCAGTTCTCAGTATGGGCAACACAGAGAGATCCAGTTTCAATAAAAATAAAAGGAAGGAAATGAGGAAGGAAAAAAAGGAAAGGAGGGAGGAAAAAGGGCTGGAAACTGGTGGGGAGGAGAGGTGTTAGAACCGAGCTTCTCAACTGTGACACTTCTGGCATTTTATTTCAAATAATCCCAGCAGTATTTCTGGCCTGGGTCCATTGCATGCCAGTGTCTCTTCATTGCCCTCTGTCATTCGGACAATCCTAAATGTTACTTAATGGCAAAAATCCTCCTGGCTGAAGAACCACTGTGTTGAAACTTTGCTTGTGCTTTCCAAAGAGGAAGTAGACCAGGCAGAGTGCCAACACAATGGATGCATGCATGGATCAGGACCAGCCACTTCATGTGCCAGTAGTAATGGCAGGCATGGAAGACACGAACAGGAAATGTTAGAGAAGCATCCTGACTTAGGAAGATCTGAGCTGTGATGGTTACTCACCAACAAGATTAGTCTGGGACTGTCACGATCATTACCTCTTGTCCTCTGCAGAATGAGGAAATGAAGGCAATGAATGCTTGGCTGTTAGCAGAGTCATTTAGTTTTTAGATGTGATCACTATAATTTATACCTAAAGTTGTCAAAGATAACAGACAGGTGAATCTATTAGGTACTGTTGCTCTGTGCTTTTTTCTGTTACGCTTTTAAAATTTTGTTTTTTCTATAAATCCATGTATTCTTGTGCCACTACTGTGTAAAGTAGTTATGACTTGGCTACTTAAAGATTATGGAAAAGAGTGAGTCATTGTTTCCAGTCCACTAAGCTCCAACAGCTAAGTTCAAACCCATTCTCATACAAATAGCCTTGTTTAACTCCATGTCTCTCTTTCTCCTTCTCAAGTACATGGCTTTTTACTCTTTAATTATAATCCATTATGTGTGTTTGTGCATGCACATAAGTGCATGTGTGTACACATATAACCTGCTAAGATTATTTACTGTTGCTCATATATGTTTAGGGCTGACCTTTTGAGACTGGTTAATGTATAAGAGGAATTGTCCCTGGAGAAGACTGATTCCCTATCTCTCGGCAACTATTAATTGCCTATAGCTTTTCATCTAAGAATGAAGCCCTGTGAGAATTCCTCCATCTACACTGGTGTCAATGGTGGTATCATTTTATAGGCTTTATTTAGGCAACCATATTCTTGATATTTCCTGGACGAAGCTTCCCTGTCATATATTAAAAAAAACATTATTCTGACACAGATGTTTCTTCCTAGTTCTGTGACTCTTACAATCTTCCTACTCCTTTGCTTTTAGGATACTCCCTGGGCTTATGCTGTGGGACAATGGTCTTGTACCCTATAAAGATTTGTCGCTTGTATTTGGTTTAATAAAACGCTGATTGGCCAATAGCCAGGCAGGAAGTATAGGGGGGATGACCAAAACAGGAGAATTCTGGGAAGAGGAAAGGCTCAGTTTGCAGTCATCACCTAGACACAGAAGAATCAAGATGAGAATGCCTGGCTGATAAAAGGTATCAAGCCACGTGGCTAACACAGACAAGAATTATGGGTTACTGTAAGATATAAGAGTTAATAAGAAAGCCTGAGCTAGTATGCCAACCAGTTTATAATTAATGTAGACCTCTGTGTATTTCTTTGGGACTGAATGACTGCGGTACTGGGCAGGACAGAAACCTCTGTTGACAGGCTTAGATGTAGGGATTTCTGTTGTAGGTATATCTCAATTGGCATCCTACAGTCAGTTCTTTATATTTTGTCCAGTTGTGACTTTCTGTAATGGTCTCCATCTATTGAAAAAAGAAAACTTTGGTGAGCGATCAGCTACACTATCTGTGGGTATCAGGATAAGTATTTAGAATTAAGTTAGAAATTATACCGTTATAGCCAAGTTTACAGTAATAGGTCCTCTTCTTGCGCCCAGGGCCTCACCAGACCTGGGTAGTGTGGTGAGTTTACAGTACCAAAGCATGAATTTCCCCCTAATGAGTAGACCTTAATCTATTTAGACAACTGTTGGTACCTTGGGATATAAGTGCCACTAATGCGCCTCTCAGGATATCTTGCTGTAATAATCATTGTGGTGGCTCCTAAAGCATCACAGCTGGGAGGACTAGTGCTTGCTTCTCTCCCTCAGCAGCTTGCATAGCCCCTTCCAGTACTGGCGGTTCTATAGCCTCCTACACGGCACCACCAACTGGAGACAAGCACTAAAAACTGAACCTGTGCAGCACAATTCAAGTTCAAAGCGTAGCAGACACCAACTCTGCACTGGTGACAGTCACAGTGTAGCCTGTTGTAAAGCTAATCCTCTTCTAAGGGCCTTGTCTCCACACAGAAGAGCACTCCGAATTACAGCTTCAGTGTATGACTAAGAAAGGACAGGAGACTCAGTCCACAGCATGGTTTCAGTGAAATCAAAGAAAGAAAAAAAATTAGGACATATCACCTACACTCAGAAATAAACAATAGTGAATATAGAGAAACAGATGCTTTTAATTAATTTATTCAAAACTCTAAAGCTTTAACATGTGCCAAGATAACTAAAATTGGCTTAGCTGGCTTTGGGCGAAAGAAGTAAATTGGGAACTCGCAAACAATGACACAGAGTTTCTTGTGCACTTGACACAATACACAGAGGAAAGGTGCAGAATGAATAAATGTTCTTGTCCAACTCCCCAGGAGCAAGCCAAGTGCTCAGAGGTGAAATTAAAGATAAGAAAATCAGATATTGGTCTCAGGACATAAACTAACAATTTTCAATCAAATCATTGAGGGATCCCTCCCCTTTGTTTCAGGTTGTTCTGGTAAGCAGGACCCTTAGAGTATATTGTGTGCTGACAGGAAGCTTGATTAAGATGCCTAAGGCTCCTTTGAAATTTCCAATTGCTTAGACTTGTAACACAATTAAGTAATGTATAATGTGATAAAAAGTGTTTGTTTTTTTTAATTTTTTGGGACATGGTCTCCTGTAGTCCAGGCTGGCCTTGAACTTCAGGTCTATCTGTTTCCAGCCCTTAAGTACTAGAGAAGGAAAGAATTACTCTGAAAGGATGCTTCTGCTGTTTGTGTTGATTCAGACTCAAACCTATCCATTCTGGAACCTTCTGTGTTGAGCGAATTAGTTTGTGCTGGGTGGTAGTTGCTCATTCTTATCTGTTCAGTGTGATGTGCTTTTATGTGGACTAATATCATACTTAAACATACTTAGACATAACTACTGTGGCTTCCTTTAATGTGTGCAACATAATTGCCTCCCTTGCTCTCAACAATGAAACTAAAAAGAATTTCATTTGCAAAGTAAACGTGATGAAATCTGATCCCATGTGTCAAGCTATGACATGGGGCATAAACATGGACAGAAGGGAGTATTAGATACTTGGAGCAAAGCATTCATTTGAGTTGAAATGCCTTCTCCTGTACAAAAATCGTTTCAACTCAGATATCAGATACCACCACTGGACTTGTGGACTGTGGCTATTCCTTTATGAGTCCCCTTCCCTTCCATCTATCTTTGAAGAATTTGTTTCTGAAGCCTCATTGGAGGCTGATGTCTGATTTCTAGTTTGAGGTAGAAACGACCAATTATTAGACTGATTTGTTGATGTATTTAGTAATTTACTTAGCACTGCCTTGCTGCCTATGGCTAAGCATGACTTTATTTGCTACCTGGAACGTTTGACCTGGAGAAATAGCTGAAAAACAAGTCATTGCCTTTCACAACCTGGCCAATCTTGCTTGCTTGCTCACTCCACCTTGTGGTTTTAGAGTATAAAGTGAGACTACAAACTGTGCCCAATACTGAAGCTCTTCAGGAGCAGTCCTGGCTTCCATCCACCACCAGCAATGACTCCGTTCTTCCTCTCTCACTGATATCAGAGTACTTATTCCAGAAAGATTTGTGCAGCATGTCCAAAAGCTTTTAAATACAAAATTTAAAAATGAGAAAAGCGTATGGTGCTGAAATTTTACATATTTTAAAGCTAGTTGTTGGCAGGAGAAAAAGAATGTAAGTGTTCCAGATTCTCTAAGAACTATCTTGAGCTTGAATACTAACATAGGTCCAGATTATACAAAGTGTGTGTTGACATTCTAATCTTCACTGCAAAGGTTTATGGGAGCAGTGCCTTTTGGATGAGGTTTGGATGAGGCTGTAGAGATGGGTGACTACATGTGGGCTTGGTGTCATATAAAAGATAGCTCCCCCTTTCTGAATCTATAGGCACTTTGGTCTTAGATTTCTCCGGCTCTAAATGTTTCAACACAAATTTGTGTTGTGTGAGCTAACCTGTTTAAGTTGTCTTGTTACCTGAGCTGCCTAGGACATACCCGATAGTAGTTCCACTGCTATTTAGATTAAGTTGGTCTTTCTGGAGTTGATCCGTTTTGAGTGGGGAACTTATTGACATTATTATTTATTCTTCTTTTTCCACTTTGAGTTGTTTCTGGTGTATGGAAGCTTCACCACAGCTGGGGAAATAAAGCAGCCTAGACTTTTGTGGTGTCCATAGAGGCCACGGGCTGGTGTAGCCAAAGCTGAAGTGACAGAAATGCAACAGTCTCTGCAAGGGAAACCACAGGAACCTGGGCAGGGTAAAAACTCAGCGTCTCCCTGTCTTTCCCCCTCCAGCTTCTGGTTAGTGTCTCCTGGTGAAAACCTGCCAGCGATATAGCCTGGGAAGCAGGGTGTGCAGGGCCAGGCTCTACTATATATGCCCTCCAGGAAGGCGCTTGTGCAGATCCAAAAGCAAATAGACAAACACTGATGCATCCATGAAGCACTGAACAGGAAACCAAAGTGCTCTTACTGATGGAGATGCCTTTGAACAATCTCCACATGTGACTTTTAGCCCCTAGAAATGACTTTATTTTTGTTTTGTTCCCTTTGTTTTGACTTGAGATAGAATAATTGCTAATTACCATGATCCACTAGCGATAATGTTGGACAGCTTCTCCTGAAGCAATGGGAGAAGGGCATGTGTATGCATCAAGAATGGATATTAGGGCGGTGAAGATTGCTCAGCAGGTAAAGGCACCTGCCACCAATGCTAACTACCTGAGTTCAATTCCTATGGTAGAAGAAAACTAACCTCACAAGTTATTCTCTTACCTCTCCATGCACATCATGGCAAACGTGCCCAACACATATACACACATGGACATAAAATAAATAAATAAAGATATAATGAAAAATAAAAAGAATCGGTGTTAGTAAGTAGGCATCTTTTCCTTCTTCATGTATTGATTTTGCAATAATTGTAGCGTGCTTATTCTATTACTTTAAGGATGAGCTCCCAGAACTTCTCTTACCAAAGTGATGTGACCATTGCCTTGTTTGCCCCTAAAAAACCCCAAAACATATTGTCAACATGGGCACCATTCTAATCATAAGACACAGCAAGGACAAGACTTCAGTCAAGAGTACAAACTAAGTGTGGTTTCAGTGAAACACTCTTCCACTGTGTAATAAAGTTTGTTAGCAAAAGTGCTGGTTTGGGTATACAGGGCCTATTGACTACAGGACCCATTACAGACTACATCATTTGATGGAAAATCTAAAGGGCTGAATAGCAATTACTCCCTGCACTCATGGGTACATGGCATCTGTTGGCCTTGGCCTTTTCACATTTTCTTCTTTCCCAAGGCCAGAGTTCTCTACAATGACAAAAAACTCTTTGCTCAAGTTTATTTGCAAACCACTGTCATTTTAAAGGTTACTGCGGGGTGGTACAGTCTAACAATCTGGAGGACTAGGATTCAGAAACATTTAATAAGAGGAATTTTAAAAGCAAATATCCTGATGAAAAGGCAAGGTTGGTGCTGGCTTATTCTAATTCCTTTTGCCAAAATCCAAGAGCCAGAGAAATGTCACCTGCCCCCAGTTAATCTCGCTAGTTGGCCGAGCTCATCTTTGCTTCCCTGACTATTTTTCCTGTCTTCCTCACTCTCTGTCCTTTCTTAGCACTCAAAACTAGGTGGAGAGCCTGGTACCCACACTCCACCCTTTTCTCCCACCTGTGCCAAGATAGCTGGGGTTAAAGTTATGAAAGTAATGGTGTCTTCAAGAACACATCTCTAGGACCCGAACTGCCCCCTTGGTATGTTCCTGCTATCACCACCTGGCTCAGTGCCCCTAGCCAGTTTCAGCCTGATTGTTTCCTTCGTCTCTCCACTCTAGAGACCTCAGCTCCTTATGTGCACCCATTATCCTTCAAGTTAAAAGGGATTCCCTATTCACCTGTACTGCTTCGCCTACTTTCCAAGCTGGATGCTATCTCTGTAGGGAGCATAGCAGTGTAACCATAGGGCCATGTGATGCTTAGACCTCCACTCTGTTACAGTGTATATCACACTGCTAGTCTGCTAGTCAATGTCGCAGGCCAACATTCTGGCTTCACCACAGGCCTTCTGAGTCAGACTCTTTAGGTGATTACTTTATGCGTGATAAACTTTGAGAATCAGCATTGTATGCTGTAGACACTGGGAGCGTCTGCAGAGTTGTTTCTTCATAAGTGCTTGCTAGATTTAGTATATTTAGTATATCTGGGATAACCAAGTAAGGAATAAGACAGCAAACTCTCGGAAAACAGACCAGCCTTCACAGGTATGTCCCAAGCTTCTAGCCCAATGTCTGGCAACGTATTTTTTAGTTCAAATAAAGACAGTATTTTAGTTGGTTTTTATTAATTCCTACTTTAAACTTTATGGTTAGAAATTACAAAATACCAAAACAAGTCACAATGAAAACTGCCTAAGAGGAAGTTTTCAATATTATGCCAATGTCATGCAGACAATTAATGATATCTATTTGCCAATAATACTAGTTTCTCCTACTTATATAACTCTCTGTGGTTTTAAAATCCATGGAAATCTAGAATAAAGACGGAAGACTTTTTCTCTCCTTTTCTAGAGAAGGCAGAAAGCCTGAGAAAACAGTCCTGCTTTTGCTAATCATATACAAAGCGATAGAATCTAGGTCTCTGGGAGCACAACTCTGAAGATCTTTGGGCTTTTCCTTCACTCTTTCTCTTTGCTTCTTGGACTCTGTGTCGTGTGCAGTTCCCCTTCATCGTGTGATCCTGCCCAGTCCCAAAAGCTACAGGGACAAGGGATGATGCATCAAACCCTCCAGAACCATGAACCAAATCTCCTTTTCTTTAAAAGTAATTCTTATAATTTTTATTTCTTCTTTTGCTAACTCTCTGTTCAGATCTCAAGCCAAATTTGAAAATGGGCCATTTTTGTTGTTAGCAGTGGTGTTGCTCCCCACAAGAACCATAGACTAACAAAAACTTCAGTACCGGACACAAGAAGCCTCCTTTCTAAGGGCTGATCAGGGCAATCCAAGTGATCACCAAAATGATATAGATTATCTATGAAGCCCTTGGTTTCCTCTCAGGGCTTTAGGGTGACCCCTTATTGCTGAAGACACCACACTTAGGACAAAGAATGCAGATGGCTCCAGGTGGATCTGACCTGAAATCCTCTTCCTTGTAGCCCAGCTTTCATGGTTTCAGAAAATACTATACAAGTTACCAAGAGAGAGAATCAATTAAGGAGCTCTACTCAGCTACAATACCTGTGAACCACAATTACCAGCATGCCATGATATGCATAAAGGTGTAATAAGTGGCGCTCCCGTGTTAGTGGCAACCAGCAGCTGTCTAATTGGACTTAAGGTCTTTTCTCCTTCTAAGTTGATTGCGTCGGCTATTTTGTTGAAGCAGCTAAATGCAGTGACTAACATTTTTATGATTTTTTAAAAAATGTCTGAGCCACCGCGAGCCCTGGCCCGTCCGCTCACAGCGGGGCGGGCTGGTGCAGGCAGCCAGTGAGTCTCCCGAAGGTGCAGAGTCGCAGTCGCGGCCACGGCTGCGGTGGCGGGCGGGCGGATGGGAGACATGTGGGCAGACAC